>WOGR01002013.1:0-18397 GCA_015342045.1 Leptinotarsa lineolata | reverse complement strand
AAAGAATTACTGAACATAGCAGGGATTGTAAAAATATACACAACCTATTAAAAACAATGAAGAATCCTACTAGCCTTGCAGAAAATTGCAAATCGTCCCTTCATACTTTTGATTTTGAGTCAGTCAGTATTATAGGCGATACTAAAAAAAGACTTCTGAACGAAATGATTGAAATAACAAAACATAGAACAAAATGCGTTAACAAAAGGTCAGATATTTAAAACACTCACGCCTCATATTTCAATCTAATAGAAAAAATCAAACAATAACTAAATTTGAATCATTAAAACACTGCTTTTTCCAAATACAATTCTCATTTCTTTCATGGGCTTTTTTTGAATTATAAAGAACGATTTACCGACAGTTCAGATTGCTAATCCCTTCGTGTCTGTGTCAACGTCTTTCAGGAACCTGTGTACGTATTTATATTTTATGTCGAAATTATTTGCTCCAACCTTCAACTCGAAAAGCCGCCCTAAATGAAAGCACTCATCAACGTTGTTTTTCTGTATAGTGTTCGAAACGTTTATTATTTTTTAACGATTTTTATATTACATAATTTATTTTGTTTCTAACAGAACTGTTTTGTAAATTTCCATTTCAATATGTATGTCTTGTTCTTATACTTCAGAGTCCTGAAGATGAAACAATAAAGTTTCGAAACCTCGACAATTTAGAAATTGGTTTTCTTCAACATTTTGACCGAATTTTCGCTAACATGACAATCAAAATCATATTCAACGGTCGCCATCTTATTCAAATCAAATTAATATTAGAAATTAGATCCATATTACAAATTGAATTGATACAATACATAAAATGAAATTCGATAATTTCATTTTGTGTTCAATAAAGACACCTTGTTACCTCCCACTGACATATGATTGAGTCCATCTTATGAATATTGCCTCAAGTGTTTTGATAATGATTGATCAAAATGGCTGTCGATCATGTTTCAATAAAAACCATTCGCAATTTCCATGAAACTGATTTTACGGTCTGTCTATAGGAACAAAAATACATGGATCCACTTGAACACTCTCAATGGAAAGTTGCAATGCTAAATGATTATTTGCTTCTCGACTACATATAAAGCAAACTTCATACTACAACTATCTACGGGCATAGTTTCAAACAATTTCCTCACGCTTTGCGGTTTATTCTCGTCTCTGCACACAAGCGGAGCATAACTACTTCCACATTGTTCGCTTAAAGAGTAGGTTCAGTGAAGATAATGGCCTTTCGTGTAGTGCCTGTAATTGCTATGGTCATTTCATTACTTTTGTTGGAAGTAGGTTCTGCATAAATTCACGTCAAAATAATGTTTGTGTTCAAGACACCCGAGTGTTCATTTTATACTGGGGGTAATTTTAGATCATTCAAACTAATTGGGTACCTGATGAACTTATAGTTTGGAAGCTGCAGAAGTTAGTTGACTCGCAATTCTGAAAGAAGTGATCCTGTTTTTATAAAAGACAGGATTCAATAAAAAGTAGAGAAAAGTAAAGGTTTATATAACAGATAATTTCAATATCATATTTTCGAATGTTTCGATGTGAGTTATGTATTTGCCAGAGAATTTAGCGTCGCTGACTTATTGCGTGACTTGATAGAGTTTATGAAATCAACGAATATACATTATAATGGCACACGACAAATTGACACTACGTTCATTATATAGACATATATTATGCCAGAACTTCGATAGAGACTGAGCTGAAATTGGAAGCCTTCCAATAAAACTTATCAGATTTTTATTCACAAAGATGTTTTTCACAGGTAGAAGTCAAAACAAACCCTTCATGAATTTTTTGTTGCACAGAAATCACATTTTCTCCAATTTGTACACCATTCGTAATATAAAATAAACACATTTTATTCATGAAAAAAATTTACAGTATACTCACTAATGAAAAGTTATTTCCAAACTCGTAAATGAAAGAGTGGTAAAACAAAATTTCAGAACGAATCAACAAATCTAAAATTCACTACAATCTGTTGGTCAAATAAACCGTTTTTTTTTAGGTTACTAAAAAAACGCTAGATATTTCAAAAACTTCGTTATTCTTATGAAGAACAACATTTCTCGGCAATGCATGTAACAACTGATAATTATTCAATAGCTATACGAAATAACTGAAGTGAGTCTTGACCTTCTGGACCTAAATCTAATATTGTACATGTTTAGATAAACTCAGATATTGTACCTTCAAATAAATTACTTCACTTCATCGCATTAGTCATTTTTTTAGTTTTGTTGAAACAGATTATTAAGTTTATAAATTCTATCAGCCCAGTTGATTCTGTTGAATTTGGATATCCAATTGTGAATGAATCAGTGTAGTTAGATACTATGCAAAAAATTGTGAAACAAATGCAAAAATGTAATTTTGCCAACTTGATTAGTGAAACGCGCGTCAAGAAGAGTATTGCACTTCTGGGGTTTGGAAAAATGCTTGTTTCGGAATGTCTTATTCCTATCTGTTACACTACTGAAACTTTGCGATTGTAATTCTATGAAATCACTTGAGATCCTCAAATTAGTTCAATAGATGCAATTTCAAATGTTTATTAAAAAATTGGCTTTTCGTAAATACTTTCAAAATTGATATATTTTGATTCAGAATTTCCTCAAAAATCGAAAAGTGTTAAAATATATAGGATGTTTCTTTGGAAAATTCAAAACAAGTGCAAATTCTGATGAAATCGGATGTGATGGGATAAAAATACTCTCTTTACTCTACACATGGTTCGGAAATATTATCCAGGAAAGTGAATTGTTGAAAAATATGTCATCAAAAGTAATGTGAGTTTTGTAATAGAATTGTTACTCTGTGAAACTTAATAAAATAAATTGTTGCTAGGATTTGAATTTGACTTTGTTTCAACTAAATTTCTGGCGAAGGAACCATTTTTATTATTTAAAAAAAAATCCAGTACTTTCTGAAGAGAACAAAAACGTGTGTGAAATATATCACCCTTAACGAATTCCAGACTGTTTCAACTCGATAATACATAATATCCATCTATAATAAAATATGAGTAATTTCAGTATTATATAAATTTTGGCGAAGGCGCTTTTGAAATTTCGGGAAGGATGCATGTAAAGTTTTTGCGAATTAATGTTTATTCGATTTTTCGCTTGTATTCGATTGCGCCATTCAACATTGAAAACCATCTAACGCACTATTATGCGATAGACAATAACTTCAAAATTCAAATCTTGTTCACTCAATGTATATTCATGAAGGATATATAACCTTTTTATCACCAGATATGAAATTATTTTGTTTAATCAATCTTCAGGTTGATTTGAAAGAACAGTCAGTGAAGTTATTTCATTACGAAAAGTACAATTCTTCAAAATCAAATCTACCTAGAGTACTCGAACATTTGGACACCAGTCAGATACGTCAAATAATTGACTTTCATTGGCTATTTTTCCATATCTTGGGTTACATAATCAAATCACACTTTTTTGAGGATAAAATACAAGCACATGTAGCTTCATAACATAAGATCAAATTTATATAACACTGTCATGAAAGTTTGAGTAACTGTTCTCATATTCAGTAATTCAAATGCCTAGGACAACAGCTCGACCAATAAACCCGATCTAATGTACAAACAGACTCACCTAAGGTCTATTATTGTGTATATCCTTTTTCCATTATAAATGAACTGCATGGTTTCTCAAGAATGAGATGGAATGTGTACGCAAGCTGTTAACACCCGATATAAATGATGCCTACATCAGTGACTTTCTTCAAGAGACAATCAAATACAAAGATTTGCCATGCTTTTTGGCCTTGAGAGGAGAGTTGTAAATTTGGAAACAAATGTGGAAATCAAATCCCGAAAATAAGTTGCCTAAACACACGAAGCAAGCTTACAAGTTTGCCGATTCTCTCCCAAATATTAGGATATTACTGCAGCTGTTGTGCACTCTTTCTGTGACTACCAGTAAAACAGAGAGAACTTTTTCAGCTTTGCATCGTTTAAAAACATATCTACGAAATATAATGTCTCAAGAGAGACTAAGCTTCAGCTTTACTGCACGTATACCAGGATATTTTCAATACAATGAAGGCTGTAGAAGTCTTAGACGTATACATGAGAAAGCACAAGAGAAAATCATTTCTGGAGGTGTTATAGAAAATTTACATATCAAAAATATCATGTTTACATTATAAAAATATCACTATGTTCGACCGTTGATAAATTTGATTATTGAAAAATCATTATAATTTACTTTTCGGTTTATTATGCTTGTACCTAAATAGCTTTTCAATCGGTGGTAATTATGGTAAGGGTTATTTTTAATACACATATTTCTTTCATTGTTAGTTGTGGTCTCGGTAGTGTAAAGGTTAGCACATCCGCCTTTCAAGCGGAAGACCGGGGTTCGATTCTCCGCCGAGCCACCGTGCTGGGTAATCACACGTTAAAAGTTGAGGCCTCGTTAACCCATTGCTCGCATAAGATTCGACTTCTGAGGGTTGACGTTCGTCAGCTAGTTAACGGAACGAACAACATTTTTTCAGTATTTGAAACTAAGCAATGGTTTTATTTTTCCCAAATGTTTGTTACTAAGTGCATACTACTGAACATCAATGAATAAACCTCCAAGGACTCAGTGCTTCATGATGGGGTTACATACTCCATACTCTGAGTTGTAAGCTAGTCCCCATTCCCCCATAATGATTTTCTAGAACCGCCAATGACGATATTCCGTCATAATTTCGAACAATTGATCAACCATCTTTAATGACTATTAAAACATTTTTGTAACAATGTGATTTTGCCTAATGAAACTTGTTTGAGTACTTTATGATTTCTCACGGAGTTTCTTACAGAAAATCAAACATATATACTTATTTTCATCATTATAGGCATATTTGAAGACTGGCTTCAAATCAAATTATCTAAATGATCAATTCGTTCAGGCCAGTCTCATCTCACCTACACAGTAGGTTCATGGACGTACACCTATCAGAAAACAACTACTCCCTTAGCTAATACCACGAAGGGCGTTGGATTAATTCCGACAGGTGTCAGTGCAGGATTCTTCACAGAAGTAATTCATGCATTTGCTTGTTGGCGATACGACATCAACCTGAAGTCGATGATTTCTGATAATTGAAAATCGAATTCCTTTCAGAGTATCAGTCCACGAACTAGGCAGAAGCGAACGTCCAAAAACATTTCCCCATCTGCCTGTCGATGTAATAACCCACTGCATATCCACATGACAAAAAACTTTCATTCTTATAGTACGTGGGCATACTTGGAGACTGGCTTTAAATTGTTCATTTAGATAATTTGATTCAAAACCAGTCTTCAAGTATGCCCACGTACTATAAGTATGAAAGTTTTTTGTCCTTATACGCGAGGTCTTAGGCCATGTGGAAATGCGGTTGTTAGTTCATCGACAGGCAGATGGGGCGATGTTTTTGGACGTTCGCTTCTACCTAGTTCGTGGAATGATACCCTGAAAAGAATTCGATTTTGAATTATCGTAAATCATCGACTTGAAGTTAATGATAGACACTACCTTCCACTGACGAGTGGCCAAACAGCCCGAAACCGGTCTGCAAGTGTGTTGCAATAATTAAAAATCGATTCCGGAAGTTGTATCGCCTACAGCATATGCAGGAATTACTCCTGTGAAGAATCCTGCACTGACACCTGTCGGATATAATCCAGCGCCCTTCGTGGTATTAGCCAGGGGAGTAGTTGATTTCTGATAGGTGTCCGTCCATAAACCTACTGTGTGGGTGAGTTGAGACTGGCCTGAATGAATTGTTCACTTAGATAATTTGGTATATACTTATATTGGGTCTTACAAATCGTACAAGATTTTCAAATCTACTTTGAAATGGCTCAGTGTATTTCTTTTCGTAGAAAGCGTCAATGAGGATGATATTCGTTACAACTAGGCTCTTCAAGTAAAACTATTCCATGTAAGTGAAATTTCACCTGATTCATATATCATATTGGGTAGCAATCCTGTGAATAATATCTTATTCAATTTCATTATGAATTTTTGGAGTAAAAACTATGTGTTTTGTATAATTTATAAGTAGTTCTTATGAGTGGTCTCTTCTTATGAGTGGTCTCTTCTTATGAGTGGTCTCTTCTCTTCCAGTTTATTCCTGAAAGATGCGTCTTTGCATGATCTACACATCTTTGTAGAAAGTTTATTTCATAATTGATTGCTTTCTCTCTCCTTCGTGAGATTCCCACATTTCTGAATGAAGGTGGAGAAGTATGAAGCCAAAACCTTTCTTTCCCAAAAATACTTCACTTTCAGACAACTGACTCCATTTGCAGAGAAAACATGTTTTTTCTTCAATACACACGAAGTTCCTACCTGCGATGATCCCGATATTTTGCAATATCGGGATCATCGCAGATGGTTATCCCCGACTGAAGTTAAGATAATCAGTACAATTGCCTAGTTGAGAACCTGTAACAAATGTATCATATGATAAAACTGACCGATACTTGATAGAAATCCATTATAACGGATTCAAAAATCACACTTCAATGTGAGATTTCCACTTGAGAATTTACAAAACCCCGTCACGTGTTTCGCTATAAAATAACATTTTCTTTCCCGTACTTTTATAGTGATTTGAATCATTGTGACTATTACAACCTGACAAATTTCTACAAGATGAATTCATTACCTAAACTTTTTGAATTTCTAGAAACAGCTGATAAAACTGAAGAAAAATCAGTATAATTTTCACCTGAGACATCATTTCACCGACATTTGAGATCTATCCTAACTACCATATTTCTTCTTGCAAACTGAATTCATGAATGGGGGATAATTCAAATCTATTTGCTTATTGAGCAATAATCCCGAATTTTCACAACTATTAATTTTCAAACATTCCAATAGGTTAAGTTTTTAACTTTTTTCTTTCAAATGCAGAACGTTATAATTGTGATTGGACTCGTGCCTTCCTGTCAAAAATTCTTTGCAAATGCTGAATTGGTCTTCCTGTTAAAAATGTATCGTAAAATTGGCTCATCATATGAATCCAAATGAAATATCCACCATCTGTAATCATAGCTCTTTGAAAACAATGCATATGGATTGGCTAATATTTCAATGTATGAAACCGTCCACTTCCGTATATTTGAATAGTTCAAACTTTATGATCCACTCACTTAAAAATATTACGCCCTTGATTTCAAAAAAAATGGCATCTAATAAACGAAATATTTTGATAGATATTTTTTTCGAATAACGAATAAATGTTTCCCTTCTCTATTCACTATTTTGTTGGTGACCTCAATCCACCATTTTTATATATGGAGAGAGAAATCTAATTTCCGGAAATGATCAACATTGTAAAATATATGTTCCATTCCTAAATTTTTCATATAAACATTGTGAAAATCACTTGTACTATCTTTATTAGCTGAATTCGACTGAATTCATTGGGATTATATGTATATGAATGTTATTCTAATTAATTTATGTCTGCACCGCTCACTTCCTGCCAAGAAAAACGATCGCAATAAATCTAAAGAACTACTTAATACCATCTAACTAACTATGAAAATTGAAACTTTTTGCCTATGTAGGTGATATGAAGTAACAGGGTAGTGCAAAAACCTGTAGAAGAAAAGTCGTATGAATCAATAATTTTTCTCAATCAAGAAGATATTGTTGGAAAAGGAAAATTTCAGCTTTCCACTTCTCCGTCTTCATACAGAAATGGAGAAGAAGAAAACCAAAACCTCTTCTTCCCAAAAATTAGTCTCACATTAAAAAAATTCCAATTTAGGATATTTGTAATTCTCAATGGTGACTATTATTGAAAATTATATGAATAAATGTGTTTATTATGGAAAAATTAGCTTACTTCAGTTGATCCAACTAGAAGGGATAAAGTGAGAAGAAGCTTCAGGGATAAAACATGGTTTCCCACAATTCCATCGAAACGAGAACTTGTTAATTTGTGGGTAACGAAAAAATTTACAACTTGATGAAAACTTTCGTTTTTCATCAATAAAAATTTTTTTGTGAAAATTTTTCGGTTCGATGGCAAGAACATTATTTATTCCTAACGGAATTCGAAAAACACTTCTTTTTTGTATACGAATAAAACTGTATTCATTAGTGAAAGTATTCAAAATTTTATTTTTTCTAGAACCATGCCTCTTCAGAATATCAATGCCTCATAAACAGTTTTTTTCAAATTCAGCAGTTTTTCTATCGAAATGTCTATCAGATGGTGCATGAGAAGTGACTACTACGGAAAAATTTGTCAGAAAATGAGAAAAACAAACAAACATTTCTCAAAATTAGCTTTCCTTAATAATCCACACTCCATGATGAATTTTTCCATAGTAGTGTTCATTTTCTTGGACTCCATTTGAAAAAAGATAATTCAAAAAATGCTAATATCAATTCAAAAATACTGTTTTCAGAACATGGGTATTTCAGGCCGAAATTTTTTGGAAACTGAATATTTCACAGTTTCCATCCTAATAAATCACGGTATATTCAGAACACAAATTGAAAGTTCTTACCAGATTTCGCTACAAACAATGGATTTTTATAAAAGAAAGAATCGTAAACTCATTTTCCTATTTTTTTGAAAACGTTTAGGTCATTTGAAAAAAATGGTTCATACAGAATTCGACTTTTTTCAATAGTTTCTACCTTTCCAAATATTTATACTTTGTTATCGATTTTTTTCTTGCGTTCCTATCAGGCTTCTGCACTGGCCTATATAGTTGTCATGAATATTCAATGGTATGTTAACATGTCAAGCCCTTCTGAGTGAACCATTTTCCTGCTAACTGATTGATATTCCACTCTTCACTATGATTCCTTCATAAGAGATTGTGGTTGTCACGTTCAACATTCTATCACGATATTCTGCCAGTATATCATCTGCAGCTTATTTGTGCAAGAGCGAAATTGTGTGTACCTTTGAGAGATATATGCACGCCCGTGACACACGGCCAAAGTTCATACCGGCAATTTGGGTGATTTAGGGCACTCGACTCGTGTTCCAGTTAGATTAAAGCTGTATTTAATTTATAACTGCTGCAACTCTGACACAACTTATAGTCATCAACTTACCGGCTTCATGGTACTAATATTCGGGGGAATTATGACAAGCCAATCGTAATAATAATGCCTGTCAGACAGGGAGGTAAACAGTAAACATACTTCGGATGGATTCATATTAGAGAGATGAGTGATGGTTGGGGTCGTAATCTACAATTTGGCTGCTTCGTAGACTGTTTGGGGGAGTTGGATGTTTTACTTCTGAGATATTAATGATAAGTGAGATTGCATGAAACATTTCAAAGGGAAGGTATCATTCGCGTAATTTCCAGTAACTGAAAAGGCATCCTTTGCTCAAACTGACTTCGTTGAATTAAATATTTATATTCCCATAGTATACTTTTTTGTGGTGGGTTATGGGTTATACACCATATGGGAGCATAGCTGAAATGCACGGTGAACGTGATATTACAAAAAATCATGATGTACAAAATCTGATTGAACACATGGAAAAATATGGAGTTCGTTATATAAATAAAGACCATGATAGAAGCCAAATGAAACTTTGGTAGGGGTAAAAACTAGGAATAAAAGAAAGCAAATGAGAAGCTTGTGAAAAAGTTTAACCGAAACCTCTCGAGAATTGTGGATCCGAAGGGAAATTCTGAGAATTGTGGATCCGAAGGGAAATTCTGGAGAAAACATTGAAACAGTCTGGAGTCAGTTTCCTCGAGAACAAAAATAAAAGAAATATGGGAAAGAAGAGAAACTATAATAAGAGTAGCATTTTGGGATGACATGAACATAGGAAGTGCAGATATGTAAGTGAGATTTATAAAAATGCAAGAAATCAGCTGAGAAAGTAATAAAAACCAGACAAAAAATGGTATCCAATGAAAATGAAATCAATAAAGATATGTTTGAAGTAACAAGAAAGAATATGAAAAAATTGTAGAGAGAAAAATCGAAAGTTCAATGGAGATAAATTTTGAGATGTCGAGCATGAATTCCTGAATGAAGATGAAAAATGAGAAATAACACTTTCAAAGTTTCTATACCACTTGTATTTGTAACGTTAGTGAAGTTTCATTCTGTAAGGACATTTCCAAACGATTATAATAAACTGAAATAATTGACAATGTTTACCCTTATGAATCTATTCACCACTGTAGATAATAACAAATAGCCTTAACTCAACTGAGTACCTGAATTTTGTTTACCTGTGATAATGTGGGTATACTAATGCGAAAACCGGCAAGTATACCAGGTCGATTTGATCATTCAGTAGATTATATCCTCAATGCTTATGGTCATGAATTTCCAAGGACTCCTAATAATTGAGTTTCTAACCCTTGCTTGCATAGTGCAAAATTTCTGTATCGTTCAAGTTCGGGGACCATTTTGAGACATTTCGGCTACATTGTCCCACATAAATACAATTACACTCCGGACACTTGAGCCTGTTAGCTCCAGATTTCTCCATCTTGTTCACTTTATCTTTGGCATTAAAAAATTAATTAGATAACCTGGCATGAAATTACATCATTATACCAGGATATTAAAAACGTTAAGGGAGATTATTGTGGACAGAGACTCATCAGTGAAGTAACAGAAGTATTGGAAAGATGGAAAAACTACCTTCAATAATCAATAAATTATACAAAAGGAAAAGAAACAAGGGGAAAGAAAACATGGGAGAAATTGAAATCATTATAGAAAAACCTACATCATTGGAAGTCATAAACACAATAGAATGTTTGAAAAATAACAAAAGTCAAGAAGCCACGGCAATAACAGCGGGAATGATGAAAGCTGAAGAAGTTCAGTTGCCTCCACATGAAACATATTTGGAAAAAGGAAAACATACTGGATGACTGGGAAAAAAATCAACTAGTCTGTGAATATTGCAGATGCATTGCATTGTTAAAAACACTTTACAAGGTAGTGTTACAATGCTTATGGGGCAGGTTATAGAAGTATATGGAAAATACAACCGAAGACTACCAATCAGGTTTCAGATGGAACTGATCATTGAAAGATCAGATGACTTCCACACAAAAACTTCAATCGATCTGTTATGAATATAAGTGCGCATGTTATATACTTCCAATAGATTTTATGCAGGTATATAACAGAATCATCAGAAAACAAATGTAACAGACGATGAAAGAACTGGAATTAACTGTCAATATAATGAGTTTAGTGAAAATTATGTTGAAGGAAACAAAAAAGAAATGAACTGAAACCAATTCAAATGATTTCAAAATAACAAAGTGGTTCATTTCTAGTTGGCTGGTTGAGGTTACAGGTTAGATCTTGAACGAAAACATATTTTTCATATTTCTAGATTCCAGAGACTTCCGTTCATGTCAGTTCAATTACAAGCTTCCTTGAATCCAAAACAGTTTCATTGTTTTTTCTCTGAATAATAAACGCAACAGACAAGAGAACATACTTATTCAAAATTAATTTGGATACAAAATACTCCGTCTACTTTAATAAAACAACTTCAATAATTCCATCCGACTTCGTAAAATTAGGCATTGCCTGCCAACCCGGTTAATATCCAATAAGAGAGACTTTGCGATGGGATTACAGATTCGAGCTTTTCTCTAACGGTTATTTCTGAAATTGAATTCGACGTATAGTTATAATTTCATTTTAATGTGTTCTTTGGAGATTTAATGCTTTGTCGAGTCGAAATGCATTCAGCGATTGAAGTCTTTCAGATCTTATGAATTGATTAGTATGTGAATTCGAAATGTTCTACTGCGAATTTATGTTTCGAATAGATGCCATAGAACAAGTATTTGAAGTACCCAGATGTTCAATCTGATAAATGAGAATAGAAAATAAAACTGTCTATGTTTTTTAATACTTTTATTTGTAACTAATGTAACTAATGACGAAAATGCAGTAACATTAGTTACAAATAGAAGTGGAAAAATACCTGGTAAGTTTCATTTCTCATTTTTTGTACGAAACAAACTCAGATGGTGAAAGATATTTTAATTCGCCTCAAGTTATGTCAAGTATTAATATCGTCATTCAATAGGATTTTTCCCACAGTCTCGCAATCAAATGACTTTCTGAAAGTACTTAGCTCGTTTTAAATGAAATGCAATGTATACACTATACAGCCATAACATATAGAGGGATAACACTACGGTAGTTTGACTCCTATCTCAATGATCGCAGTCGGATTGTAAAAACGATTAAATGTTCAAACAGTATCGAAATAAATACTAGTGTACCACTGGGAATGGTTCTCGGTCTCATATTGTTCCTGTTGTATATAAACGATTTGATGAACATAAGTATTTCTGAAACACTCACCCTTTTCGCTGACGAAACCACTATATTGTTGCATAGTGAAGGTATAGAGACAATAGCTCATGATATACAAAAAATTGATTCTTGGTGTGATTCCAATCTACTCTTCCTTAATATTTCTAGAACAAATATTAGGATTTTTTAATATTCACTTCAGAATTCATCAGTAGCGAGCGGTATCATTGAGAACGGGGAGTGTACTAAATTTCTGGTACTGTATATAGACGGTGGAATGATATTTGACACTCAATTCAGGCAAATGTTTATAGATAAAAAAATGTTGAAGGTTGTGGCTCTTTTTATTCTGGAGACAGTGTGTTTCATCAAGATACATCTGGTGAAACTTGAGATTACCACTAATCACTATACAACTTGTCAGAACATGCGAAAAAATCAAAATTACCTATCACTTCCATGGACTCCTTATTTTACAATAGTGTGAAGATGTATAACCATCTGCCGAGTTATACTAAAGAGACAAATATTGATAGTAATCAATACAGAAAAATAAAGGAAGTTTGATTAGAAGACCCTGATTTCTTTAGCGATCATTTTTAACCTAGCATGTTTTATGTGTATGTATGTTTCAACCATTGTTTGTGGTTTTTTTTTAGTGTTGTTATATTTCAGTTCACGTTATATTTCATCTATATTTTTGTATTTGAAGGACATTCATGTATTTTTTTATATTTATCCACTAGCTTTATCAACAAAATTTTTTCTTTGGAAAATGAAGTATATATTCATAATCAATCAATCAACTAATGAGCTTTTAAAACTTTCGCCTGGACTCGTCGGATTCCTATTTTAAGGAAAATTCCAATTCCACACTCCCGTGTGGATCATACTCCACACGTGGTACGATCCATCTCTCAAATATTGAATAGGATTAGTGTGTCGGGCGATACTTTGTTTGAAGGTTATCCATTTTTTTTCAATGCTAAATAGGTTTTCGAATTTGATGCACTGGATATCATGAAATGATACTATAATAATTTTGCAAATACACTGATAATCTGGCAGACTAACACCTCAAGCAGTACTTTTTATGAATGAATGGAGTGCTTTATCTTGTAGTGTTATCCATATTAGTGTGGAAGCGGCCAAAAAGCCAGTGTCTTATTCCGAAACGTTTATGTCCGCCATTGAGGACGAAAGTGTTTCATGTAAGTGAAATTTTTTCTCTTTCATATACTCTATTGTGTAGTAATCCTCTCCACCGAATGATTGGAATACAAACTCAATGGATATGAGTGTTTTTTGTATATTTCAATGTTCATATAAAAGTAATTGAGTTGTCTTTGTGTAATTCAATGTTTAAATGAGAGTAGTTGTTTCAAGAGGACTTTTTCTTCAAGTTTGTGTCTGAAAGTTACTTTCTTGAATGATCTACACATTTTTGTGAAGATTTCATTTTGAAATAAATTGCCAAAACTTTTCTTTCTCAACAACTATACTAGAATTTCAATAGATTGAAGTAGATAAGTTCATATTGATAAATTGAAGGGGTTATATTTTTTAGGATTAATTTTTTGGAAAGAAAGTTTTTGGCTTTGTACTACTCCATCTTGATACAAAAAATGTGGGAATCTTCCAAAGAAAGGAAAGAAGCAATCATATTGATATATCTCTAATTCGAATTCTATTCAATTCCAAAATGATTACCATAGAGACTTGATTCATTGCTTCATCCTTCTTGTCTTGCAGAGTTGAGTGGAGTTGCTTGCTCCGCTGAAGAAGAACAGAATTGGAGTTGTATTATTGGTATAAGCGAACGACGTATTTTGTGTTGAAATTAATTCAGTTAGAACTGCGAGTAGACTTACTTGTCTGTCTTGAATCTAATTGTAGTCTGCGATTTATCGTCAGTTTCGGAATAAGATTAAATGTCCAATTAAATTGTCGACAAATCAGATTGGTTTAGGAAGATAGGTTGTTACGCGAATGAGGGTGGGATATATATGTCGCAGAACTTTCAATTCCATATTGGAAATTATTTCGAAAACATTTCAGAAAAAACTATTCACTTATAAAAAAACAACTAATCGAGACGGAACATACTCTGGTCCGGGTCATTGCTACCTCTTCCAAAAATTTAGAAAAATTATGGCAAGAATAATAAATGAGTGAATTTCATCAGTTCGGACTTCCATTGTCTATTCTTGTACAGAATGATTTGAATTCCCTGAAATAACCAATACAATTGAAAATTAGAAGAATAGATGTCCAACAAAGAAGCCGCATATATGCTGTCTAACAACGTATTCAGTAGAGCTAGCGTATAGATAGGCAACGTATGGAAACCCACAATCATGAAAAAAATGACTAACTCCCGCCAAACGGTCATCTCCCGCTAAACCGGTGGAGCGGAGATAAGTGATTAGTGAAAGGAGGGGATGATTGAAAGTAGGTGCTCGAAAGACCCATAAATAGTCATCTCTAGGAGGAATTAGTCCATTCATCACCCCGAAGACGATTGTGGATACTAATAATCGAAACGTCGTGAAGTGAAGTTGTTTAAAATCGCTCAATTTTCAATTATATTGAATTATTTTTTGTTTCAATTGTTCAAGTTTCCACTTGTGTTTTGCTATTTTCAGCTATTCTCCTAATTTTCAATTGTATTGGTTATTTCAGGGATTTCAAATCATTTTATACAAGATTAGACAATGGAAGTCCAAACTGATGAAATTCAATACGAAACATTGTCATTCACCTTAAAAAAACAATAAATGAGTGATTACAATTACCCAGGCTGTCACTAGAAAAAATTTCGTTTCCAAATACTCTATCTATACAGGTCATTTTTTACCTGTTTCCATTGCTGCTATCTCGGAAAAGGTATGACCTATAAGATCGGATGCATAGAAAAAAGTTCCCTATTTTGGGAAAATGAAATAATCTCTTATCAGAACTAGAATATCAGTGGTTGATTCTGGAATATCCGCTGCAAATTAGAATTGACGAATTTCGTTTTCAATGTCTACGTCCTCCATTTCGAATGATATGAAGAATAGGCAGAGGAACTCTCGATACTGTTTCATATTTGTTATATTCTGATAAAGAAACCAATTTTCAATGCGACGTTTAATACATTAGATTTCATCAACTCCATTTTTTCAAATACGGGCCTATAGCATTTTTCATCAATTCTGTAGCCACTGTAGTAACAAATCCAGCTAAGTATTAGGAAACATGTGTTTCCCTACGTTTTTTTCACTATTACTGTATGCTCAGAGCTACCTCAAAAAAGTAGGGACCGATATTTTTTCAGCCTGAAACTCAAAGTTATTCATAAACTCCACAAATCGGAAAAACATGTAATATATCAAGTAACAAATATAAAAATCATTGTCTAAATGCTCATAACCATCTATTTAGTTCACGATATCTCATTGAGTGTTCAAATTGCCGTTCATCGTTTCTTAAACACATATTTGCTGTCATGTTATTTTTCCAGTATTTGTGGGATCCCTTCTTATCGGTTTTTTTACTTCGTCAAAATCGATAAATATTGACTCTGAATCTCTTTTGGAAATTTTTAGCTCTATGGAGAAAGAAATTTTTCTGTCGCCAGTAAAAATGAATATTTTTGTTGTTGAACTACCCTCAATATATTATGAAATTTTATTACAAATTTCTTTATCCTGACGATCTACAAAATATTTTTCTCCTATTGAAGTCAGTTAAACGCGAATAGTGGATTTTTGTGACTTTGTAAAGTCAAAATTTATTTCTTTTCAAAATTTTTCGATCTGGCCTTCAAAAAACTGATTCGTTGTTACCAATTTTTCGGTGTTTCACAAATCCTGAATTGAATAAATTTCACTTCATTCTTACTGATTTGGTCTTCCTAACTATCATAATTCTAACTCATCTCAATGCGTTGAAAATATCTTTTGGATGGCTCTGAGGATACAATTCCCCATACAAAAATAGAGATCCAGTAACATTTCTGAAACATCTCGCGTATACGAAAAGCATATGAACTCTCTCATCATGAAAAAA
Source organism: Leptinotarsa lineolata (assembly GCA_015342045.1). Lineage (NCBI taxonomy): Eukaryota > Metazoa > Arthropoda > Insecta > Coleoptera > Chrysomelidae > Leptinotarsa > Leptinotarsa lineolata. The sequence goes on along the minus strand of WOGR01002013.1, from coordinate 2,016 downwards.
CATGGTTTTCCCCTCACAAATACTCATTTACATACTTGACAGTAAATAAAACTATTATACATATTCTGTTGAGTCGCGACTCACAAATCAAATCATTTCAATATTCTTATGAATTTCTTTTCCATCATTTTCACAACGGCAATTCATGTTTCAGTATAATTGGCTTTTGAACAATTCTTCCATATTCATAAAAACCTTTGGAATGTATGGGCGTTCAGCTCTACCAGCAAATTCTCAAAAGATGTGTGAAGTTGATGTGTCATTGGTTCTATGATATCTAGGTTCACCTTTTTGAGACTATACAAATACTATTGATGTTTTTTCGAACAAAATCGTAGCTACTGTAATTTATCATTACACTAGCTACAAAAATCGATGAAAAAAACTATAAAAAAGTTGAGTTCATTAAGTTTAATGAACGAAACGTTGTATGCATAGTTAATATCAGATTATAACGAATATGAAACAGAATGTAGGCTTTCACGGCCGGAGATAACTGTATGAAGGCTTATTTTCCGAGTTTTTTGGCCGATAAAGGAAATGCCACCGTCGTGATGAACACCAATGACTATAAGGAGAAAATGGTCACTTTACTCGAGCCAGAGACATATAAAAGACTGACTCGGGACCCGACCTCTGGTATGCTGAGAAAAACGAATCTTTTCACCCCGTTTGTATAGCTTACCGAAAATACATAAAGAGAATGTGTCACTGAGACCTATCGTAAACGCAATAGGTTCACCGACTTATGGACTAGCCAAATACAGAAACATTTATCAAGGACTCGAGCCATTTTATCGAAAAGATTGAAAACATGAAGCTACGTCCTGGAAACATATTAGTGAGCTTCGACGTGGTCTCCCTATTCACGATGGTGCTGACCAAGGAAACGATACAGCTCATTAGCGAAGTATTCCCAACCGATATACGAACAAACGGACGGTATTGCAATGGGCAGCCCATTAAGTCCGGCTGTGGCAAACTTTTTTATGGAAAAGTTCGAACGACGGGCCTTAGAGCAAGCGGCCGTGAAACCATATTGCTGGATACGTTATGTTGATGACATGTTCGTGGTATGGCAAGATGGTGAAGAGGCACTAACAGATTTTTTACTACATCTTAACTCGCTCAACCCAAAAATCCAATTCACAATGGAACAAGAAACCCAAGGGACTCTAGCCTTCTAGGATGTTCTTGTGAACAGACGTGAAGACGGTACAATGGGCCACAGAGTGTACAGAAAACCAACGCACACAGACAGATGCCTAAATAAAAACTCGAATCACCAGCCACAACAAAAGAGAGGGGTAATTAAAACGTTGGTTAATAGAGCACTACGTATCTGAGAATCTGCGGGTCTGCCTGAAGAACTTACTCACCTGAAAAATACATTCAAACGTAAGGAGAGACAACGCGAAAGCAAACCCAACTGGGACAGTCAAAGGTAAAGCTTTCCTTCCTTATGTCAAAAATGTCACAAACCAGATCGGAAGAATCTTAGTGAAACACGACGTAAAACCAATTTTTAAGCCAACAAAAACCATCAGGCAGAGTCTCAGGTCAGCAAAGGACCCTAGAGAACCTCTAGCAACGCCATGGGTATACCGGATTCCGTGTACCTGCGGGTTGGTCTACATTGGAACCACGAAACAAAGTATAGGGACCCGTCTCTCTGAAAACAAAAGAAACTGTCGCCTCGGACAAACCGACAAATCGGCTGTAGCCGAACATGCTCTCAACGAAGAAGGTACCCACTTTATCTCATTCGAAGACACAGTGATACTCAAAATACCCAAACTACTACCCAATAATATATAGAGAAGCAATAGAGATCCAAAAACATAGGGATAATTTCAATAGAAAAGAGGAGACAATGAATATCAATGAAAGCTGGCTACCTGTCCTAAGAGGTATACAAACACAAACAGGTAATACAATGAAGAACAATATAAATAGAGCGGCCAGTACTGAAATAGTAGTTGATGGAGTGGAGTTGATAGAAACAAGAACCCGAGC
>WOGR01002012.1:0-18397 GCA_015342045.1 Leptinotarsa lineolata | reverse complement strand
ATTTTTGCGAAATAATTTGTATTTAGAATTGCAATTGGTAATAAAAATGCGTTTGAAAGATAAGTTAGGCATAAAGCACTAACTTTGTTGAGGTTTGGCTAAATTTGAGAAATCGGCAAATGTCAAATTTTCGAAAAACTGTAATAAAACTAAATTTGTACTATAGCTAAAAATTGATATATGGGTAAAAAATGAAAAAACAATTATCTTTTTTCTTTACCGATTTTCGAAATTTCGAGCAATAACTGCTTTTCTGAACATTTTTTTAAAAAAATTTCAAATTTGACAGGGAAGAAAAATCACTTGATTGGTCATATGCATGTCATTTGGCATCATTTTTAAAGCACAACCTAATGGATATATCAAAAGTTGCTCGAAGAGATGAACAAAAAAAAATCCCATTTGATGCGGACTTTATGTGTGACACTGTATATGTAAATTGAAAATTTTTTGTTTTGCAGAGGCGCATTATTCGGAGCTATGAACTTTTTAACGAAAATCAAAATTATTCATCATGGTGGATATTTGGTGAAATCTGTTCTATAAAATCAACGCAAACGATATCGAGATTTTCAAAAGTGAATAACAAATATACGCTGAGAAGATAAGAAATTATTTCACCTTGATACACTGACTCAGAAACATTTGAAATGTATAACATTCAATTCGTTATTCCTTTGAGTTCTATTTTGTCCTTTGAGTTCCATTTTCATAGCTAATAGCTATTGAAAACAAAATGAAATGCAAATTCTCACTCAGTATTCATTACATTTTTCATGCACTATGTTGACTTTTGCCCTTAGACCTGATAACAAGTTCGAAAAAATGAAAATTTTCAGTTGATAAAATATCCGGAAATTTTGGATAAATTATTATTGGTATGGAGATAAAATAAAAGGGGAAAAACGATACTTTTTATATGTCTCACAAATTTTGCGTCGTTTCGTTGTAATAAGAGAAAATGATTATAATTGAATGTCAGTCTTATTATAAGTTTATATGTCTAACATCATTTACACCAAAATGTGATTTACATATCGAAGACGATTATATTGCCTGAGACCTTGTTACGCGTTTTAAGGTCACCTTTCACCTATTTACATTTTCCCCAATATTTTGAATATATGACTAATCCTTTAAAATAAATGGCTTGAACTCACTCAGGCGGAAAAATAATTACAATTTCTTCACAAACTTTCATTGTACCAATCATAACAACTCATAATTATATAGAAGCGTTTCACAAGAACAAGGAAGGAATTAATGGTGAAAAACATTACACTTTTCATTATTCTAGATTGGATAATCATATACTGGATGAGTTGAGTGGATATCTCATGATAGTTGAGTTATTATGCTACATTTTTTTCATATACAAATAGAGTATTTATCTCGATTAAAAAATGCTTATTCCTTTGTATTTCCAGACTTTCAAAATGATCAATAGGTTATCGTTACAATCATCAATAAAGACTACTCAAATTCGAGTCTCTGCATTGGCATCTAGAATATACCATAAGAAGAAGAAGAAGAGATTTGATAGAATTGGAGCAAAGTTACTTTAGATGATATCAAAAAATTGCCTTCAGCTCGTTTGGTTCTGATTTTATCTTCTTTGTTCGCGAAGATCTTGGTAATCTTTTGAAATGTCAAGAAGGTAATTTTAAGAGACTATCAAAAAATCAAAGTATCATCCACTTGGACCGCACCCAACTTCAACATTTTATAGAAGGACTTTTAACTTGTCATTTCTGCGAATTTAGACGATTTCAAAAACCAAATAAACGAATAATAGTCATTTCTTAGCACTCTATTTCAATTGAGGTTCTCCTACGTCCAAACGTTTATGAAAAAAATACATTTCAAAGCCAACGAGAAATATTGAAACTATGAGTCGGTATTTAAACCTCCACTACTCCCATTCAAATGCTAAACATTACTGGTCGCACCGGGTTTCACAGACCCGTCCCTGGAGACGGAAAAATTGAAGGTGACATATGTAAATTTTAAATTTTTATGTAGGGTCTGCCCAGGGCCGGATTTAGGGAAAGACAGGGCTACTGCCCCAGGTCCTCCACAGGAGAGGGGTCCCCACATTGAAGAAAGATAAAAAATGTCCAAATTTTGACGGGTCAGCTAGATTTCAGCGAAATCATCAACGACTTATCGTCGAAAAAACCTCGCAAAGTTCCATTCGTTAACGCGGTAATTTAATTTTCAATACATTGTATTTGACTTTACCAAATGACTACATTCTTTGTTGAAATTATTTTATTCGTTGACAATTAATTTTTGAAAAACTTGACTGAAAAATTATTTCTTTCATTTGAAAAATAATCCTTCGTTGCCCCAGGGCCTCCAGACTTCCGAATCCAGCCCTTGATCTGCCAATAAACAGTCATTATAGTTGATTCATTGTTGTTTTGTATTAATTTGAAACATACATTTTTGACAAAAAAATATGTTTGATATAGTTTCATAGATATCAAACGTCATCTGAAAAATCGGGATACAGCAATTGGGTATGTGTCTGACTTGACAATTTTGTACATTTACGACATTGATATGTAGATTTCCTCTCATTCGTACAAAAGAAACATCGTATCTCAATCCAGTTGTGTTATAAGCCACATATGTACCTATTGCATTTAAGTGTTCTACCTCCTGCCTCCTTCCTTGAACCTATTTTTTTGTGCAGAAATACTGCATTTCTGCAGTTGGACGCATACATGCGTTTGCTATTTCTTCCAGCTATATTCATCAAGTTAAAAAAAATTGCCAACGCCTTGCGCTGAATTATGAAATAAGTACAATGTTTTTCTTAAATGTTTCACCAATCTTTCCAGTACATGATGGAATTCGATTCTACTGTGACTGCTCGGTATTTTCTTCAACAGACTCCATCTTGATCCGTTTCCCCTTCTGAAGATGTACTCTGAAAGACCTAAATGCTTAATAACTGAAAATGTGAAAAACTATTATTGGCACAATCAGTCATCATTTTTTGATTTTCTCATAATCTTTCATACTGAGGACAGAATACGTTGGTATATTTATTTTTGGTTTGTGATTTTCATCACTGATTGATTCCTGAAAAGATTTTGCCTATATATAGTGCTAACTGATAACTCAAGAGCTAAAACTGAGATGGAAGTTGCATTAAAAGTTATTCTTGACGTCAACTCGTCCAAATAATGTAGACTTGCGGTGTTCATGAAATTTAAACTTACCTCTATAATAAAAACCTCTTGTTATTATCTCATGTATAGCTCCCTAACTAATGTATTTAACTGAACTACAGGTAAAATATCGAACTCAACTTGTGAGTATACTCACCAAAGTTTTTATATTCATAAACATAAAGTTTTTAATTACTTTTGCCATGTGTTATCATGCTGGTTCATAATAACGCATAAGTAAAAATTACTTGGTATTCCCTTTGCAACTATTTTTTGTCGCGAAACGGTAAGACAAAAATGAATTATAAGCAAATCTTTATCAAAACGTTCGAAGCATTGGTTGTGAGCATTTTATCCAAGTGTATCCCCATATGGAGACTAAGATAAATCGTTATTCTCAAACAGGTTCTACTGAATTTTTTCAAACACCTCCTCCAGTTGCCTAGAAGTAACGCCCCTAATATACAAATGGGATTCTTCTATCTTCATTTACCTAAAAAAGATGTGTAACTGGCAATGAACTTCTCATTTTTCATGTTTCTATTAGTTTATCAATATTTTGAAATATTGCACATTTTTTAAAATTTTTACGTAGTATTTTCGAAAAAAGTTTTTGTACATTAATCACTATAACAATGATATAGGAATATTTACGTTTTTTGTGAATATAATAATGATGGAACTGAAGCATCTGAAAGAAATCGTTAAACTCCAATATATTATTTATTTGAAGAATAAATGGTTATTCTTAATACAACTAGAAATGAATTTTAAGAAAGAGCAAAACTTAAAAGAGGTTTATTGGTCCTCTCTGCAAACAAGTAGCAGAAAATAATATTGATAGGAGTCAAGCAGAAAGTGATATGAATCATTCAATTCTACAATCAGCTCACGATAGTAACTTTCATAATATAGTTATTATAGCAGAGGATGATGATGTGTTAGTGTAATTAATGACTCCAGTACTTTATGATGAATGTTTTTAAAACAGTTGAAAATAATGGCTTAAGACGAGTTTATTCAACAAAAATAATACATATTAATGGAAATATTGAAACCAATTATGCTGAAATTCCATAATAGTATGCACTAAATTCTCAGAAATATTATTGCATTGAAACGAAAACATTGCTGTCAGGTTATGTTTCTATATTTTTTATCATCTAATAAAATATATAGAATGACAAAATATATAGAATCACAACATGACAACAATGTTTTCGTTTTAATGCAATAATACTTCTAAGAGTTTAGTGCCTACTATTGTGTAATTTTAGTATATCTCTTTTTCATTCACTGGGTGAGCCTATAGATCCGCTTTTTATAATGAGGGGGAAAATGATCTTATTAAAATTTTCAATACCTACTCAATGTTAAGAAGTTACTTGCAGCAGCTAAAACTTTCATAATTGTTCAAATTGAGAGATATTGATTTTTGGGTAGGAAAGGTTTTAGCTTTCTACTTCTCCATCTTCATACAAAAAATGTGGAAATCTTCCACAGAAAGGAAAAAGCAATGAAGTTCAAAAAAATAACTTTATATGAAGATGTGTAGATCATACACGAAAGAAAAATACTTTAGAAACAACTACTTTTCTATGAACAATGAATAATACAAAAAATAATTTTCTCTATTCAGTTTTTATCCCAAACATTGTATACAAACATGTTTGTATTTTCACAATATATGGTTCCGAACCGCTAAAAAATTTAATGAACTCCGATACAAACGTTTCATATCATTAGCTTCGAATATTAAGAGCGTAAAGTGTAGTAAAGTGGGTAGGTACCTACTCGATTCGGATTGTATTGAATTATTCCAATAGTTTTATCATTCAGGATTAGACTGTCAAATTAGTATGTCTCCGGAAGCACTATACAACTCGGTTTGTTACCTCCCACGATGTAGCGAAATAACATATAAAAAGAGCTTACTTGCAAGTTTGACAATAGAGAAATTAAACTTCAATAACTCATGTAGACTGTAAAAAGATGAACACTTTAAATCCAACACAATGACGCAACCTTCAAATAAGCGATCGACTCTCTTGACGCTTTAGTTCTATCATTATTATCGAGATCATAATATTCATCAAAAGCAACGTTATCATTGGTGGCATAATAAAGACGTGAATATCTGATGCACAACCCAAAGAGGTGAAATCGGGACACGGAGTAGGATTCTTTCAGAAAATTTGAAAATTGTCAAAGAAATTGAATCTGGGTTTAACCACTGTTGACATGTTCTAAGTGAGAATATCACAGGAATAATTCACATTCCTTCTGAAATGAGCACTGCTTCCAAACACCAGAAATGCAACAATTTTCTCGACACGACTTTCACAAATTGAGTTGGCGTCATCAATACATGAACTACTTCAGTTTAGTTCGTCTCCGATAGCCCATTGGGGCTATCGGAGACGAACGGAGACGTTATTTCAAACGCGTGTCGTAAGAAGAGTGTTGCAGTTCTGGTGTTTAGAAGCAGTGCTTGTTTTAGATGTATTCTTCCAGTTTGACCTTCCTTCTTCATATTACACTATACTGTTCACAGCCCTTGGTGATCAAGCATAAGGAAGTATACGTTTAATATTAATGAGCACCTTACATTTCCACTTGTGTTAGAAACACCACTTTTACCACATCTTCGCTGAGGAAGATGAGGTTCATTCTCTAGATTTATCCTTCACAACTTTACTAAAAACCGCTCACTCTCAAAGCGGTAGTCATGGCCAGATATAGGTAGAAGGTAGACTGATTCCTAGGAATCAAATCGCTGACTCCTACTAAAGGAATGCGGTTAATAATTCTCCATGACTGGTCGACTGGTTATCAAATTCTCTAAAATTCTATAAAAATAAAAAATATTATAGAATCAGTAGGTACATTGGTCTCGAGAAAACTTCCAAATTTGAGACAACGAAGAAGAATGAAATCATTGAAAAAAGAATCATCCAAAGTAGTTAAAAAAATAGAGAAAGGAAGTCGAGAGTGGTCACATAGTGAGAGAAGAGCCTATTTAAGAAAAAAATGTTGTTATCTAATAGAAAACGAAAAGAATCAGAAAAATATCTGAAGAGAATTTGCTTTATAAAATAAAAGTTCTTGGGTATGAGATAATACGCATAAGATGATGATCTACATCAATAGCGAAATATAATATAAAAAAAATGATCATTGATTAGTGATAAAAAATTAAAATATTTCCTATAATCCTAAACTGAACAGAGTTTTTATTTTACTGCTACCAAACTTCTTCAAAGTTTGATCATAGAAATACGAAAGGTCATGTTACGTTTTCTATTTATGCGTCGGCCATTGCTGCGTAATTGTAAATTCATCAAAGAACTCAATACACGCTGATTGCACATTGTTTGAAATAACGGCAACCGTAGAACATCTTTAATGCGTTGATTATTCAATTACTAAATGGCAGATGGCGAGATGATTGTTACAGTATGTATAATTAAAGTGTCGAAGATATTATGTTAAAACTATTAGAAATACATTATCGAGTTCTTGCTCATTATATACTCCGAAGCTGTTTCAAACGGTTAGAAATGTGAAGTGAGAAAAAAATCGAGGAAGGAATTCCAGATTATTGCCTTCAAAAATCCTAGAAATTTCAATGTATTTACATTGAACATATCAACTACCCAAATTGGAACTATAGGTAATCTTTATTTACCTATGTTACTGACTCATAGGATTCGTACTAGAATGTTTACAATGAAACAAGTCTCGATTCGATTTTATATACTACCAATGATTCACGGTCTGATGTATTGTGTAACAGGCCGATTAGTATATACTTCCTCAGTATTTTCAGAACTGGCCCGTTTCCGGAACCAAGAATTTCAGTCTTCTGTATTTGTTTGGCTAAAATTTCTATATATTTATAGCAGGCGATTATGAATTTGAGGTTCGAGAGGAAGAAGGTGTCTCCTTGTTCATAACGGCTCAATATTCCTCTTGTAACTTTTCATATATAGTTCGAAACCGGTCTGTAAGTATGCCCGTTCAATAACTGAAAATCGATTCTGGCAGTTGTATCGCCAACAGTAACTGCAGTGAAGATTCCTGCATTGACACCTGTCGGATATAATCCAACGTCCTTGTGGTATTAGCCAGGGGAGAAGTTGTTTTCTGATAGATATAGGTGTCAGTCCATTAACCTACAGTGTAGGGAGTTGAGACTGGCCTGTTCCTGCTGACTCACGTAGAGGATAAAAAAACTGACTTCAGTTACACCTGAAGGTTTCAGCTTATCAAATGAATAAATCAGTCAATCTAATTTTTGCTAATTTCATCACTGAGAGTAGTTCATTTCCATAAACTTCTATCAAAAACTCATCTCAGGCAAATGTGGTTTGAACTGATCGCTTATCCTCGTAATTTGTATCGAAAGGTAGAAAACTTTGGATTGCTTCGTGACATAAAAATCCTTAATCTACTGCTTGTAATAAGTATTTTTCTCGATGTTTTCGTCGTTGAGGATCTTACAAAACTTTTCCCAGTATTTCATCTGGATTTTCATATTGCGGTCGGATCGCTTCATTTCAAGTTTTAATAACCTGATTTTTATATTGTTATCGGTCACCTTCATTTCAGGAAGATTCAGAATCCGAATCCATTTCGCCTATTGACTGAATCGGCAGATGTATCGGCCATATGTATAAATATGATCTGATAGGACAGAAGCCTTTCTCTCTATGATTCGGCTATATTAAATTCTTCAACTTCAGTGCCTTGAAATTAGCCTACTTCATTTGACACATGCGTCTAAAATGAATAATTCTATTTATCTGTTAACTATTTTAGCTCCTAATTGTCTGTGTCTTTTCTTCACTTGGTATCTTGGTCCACACTAGTTTTTTGTAAGTTCTTCTCAAGGGCACTATTTCTTTCTTGAATTGTGGCAGTGTCGCCAAAATGATAGGAATTTGAGAATGTAACTCAAAAAATCGATGAACTTTAGTTTGACAATGTTTACTTACTCATAAAAGATTGAACATGATTATTATCATAAAATAAAATAATTATGAGGAGTCAACTTATAAATGAATTGTTCTTCCTTGGTTTTTCATTATTATAATTTTCAGTTTTGATTCAGATCGCGAGTGCGAATCTTAGAATGGAGTGAAAGAAAAGGAACAATTTCATAGCTTACTATGAATTCAACACTTCCGTTTACTTCGGGCTTTTCGAACATTTTCTGAATAATAGTTCTTTCACCTCTGAAAGTATTTTTACAGTTACTTGAATTGTTAGGGAGTTAATTGAGAGGCCTTGAGGAAATTTTTTCAAGATATTTAGAACTCGAAGCAAATGTTAACCTAATGAATTCTCTTATATTTTCAAAATAGAATCGTTTTGTATTTCCATTTTGAGTTACTACATAAACAGAATTCAAGACATGTCTTCTCTGAATATTACAAAACTGCAGTTTTAAATATGTACTTATGATAAAAAATGTTTTCACTACATAACTCCGACGGGAGAGCATACATACCCTGTTCATCGAGAGCTGGAAAGAAGGTGGTACAAAAAATCTCGACAAGAATAGATGTTTAAGTGTTTTCACTTGGAGAAGTTATTTGACGCAGTAAAAACCACCCTGGTAGAACGTTTCATAACCAAACAGAAATCACTGTTCGGCTAACTTGCACATTAGGAACGAAACTGTGTCTAGTCACGAATATAACCCTTGTGGAACGAACTGCTGGTGGCAGGATATAGAAGAAACCTAAGAGACGAAGCATCTGTAGAAAATGGAAACATCTTCAACTCTCCCGAGACGTTGGCAACAAATTCCTCCCCACTATGTTATAAATCACAAGAAATTACGATGAGTGACGCAGAAAGTAAAGCCAAAATTTTACGATTATGTCTGGGACTATTTCCAACTCATCCTACTAAAGAGTAGTGTTGAATGAGACTTTCAGCATAGATGATGATGCAACTATAAAATAAGTTCTGTTGAACTAGTCAATTCATTGTGTATTGTATGATCATTTCCAAGTTGGTTATTATATTATATAATTAGTTATTAATTTTGTACTTATATACGAACTGATTTGTCTTTTCAATGTTAATTTGGAAGATGCCTCATATTCTTTCTATTGGCTGTTTTAAAACTTGTATAAGTAATACTGCTAATCAATAATTTGTTTTCTTACTTGACAGATATATTTACAATTTTCCCACAGATTTCAGATTATGGATTGACTGCACCCATACCATAATTAAAACTTTAGCGGTAATGGTCAATTATTAATTGATTATTAATGAAAGCGTTTGCTTTCCTAACGCATAATGAATAAGTAATGCAACACTTTATAGAAGGGAATTAACGTGGAAAATTACAAACCCCATTGAAAACTACTTTTGTAATTTCATAAATTTTATGTTTATGTAATGAAAATTATTCATAAAATGATAAATTCCAATTTTTGACGGAAGAAAGTAATGTTTTTCTTTAGAATTATGCGTTGTGCATTAATTTATGTTTATCGGATGAATAATCATCACTCGTAGGTATTTGAAAACAAATTTTTATTCCCTATAGATTCGAATGTTAGTTAGTCTAACGAACTTTCAAGTAAGTAGTTTCGTAATTTGAACTATTATTGAATTATTGAAAATTCAAATAGTACCCACTGTATATTTCCATCTCTTCTTTAAATGCTGAAACCACTGAGGAAAACACACTTTTCAGAAAATCGCTTTCTAAATTGCAGCTCTCTGAGCAAATTAAACTCGGGTTACTTAAATCTTTAACGTGTTTTCAGTTCTTAGCGTATCACAATGAGATTGCAACCAATCCAAAATGCTTGTAGGAGTTATGTATGTTATACTTTATGGACAGCATGTTACCGTTTACTTGAAAAAAATGAAGGAGTTGAATGTCAAACACAGAGTTCAAATTTTAACAACCATATTTTTATTTAAGTTATTGAACCCACAAACTCCTGAATATCTCCACAATTTAACAGTAGACCACCGAGTTTGAAGGGTGTTTTTCTTGTATTTCTCCAAGGTAGATAATTAAACTTCCAATTTTGATTTGTTCTTATACCTAAATACAGAAAATACATACAGAATATTTAAATCACGTTTACTTACAGTTTACTTACAATATTTTCGTGAAGATTGGTATTTATAGACATTTCACTTTCTATTATCTTGGAGCTACGTATAAGGGAGGGTGGAAGAGTGAAATTATATATTCATGCACATTAAACCTTATTGTTATTATGGATTGATTGTATAGTTTCAAAGTCCTCACTTGATGAAATCACAGATAAGTTCACATTTCTTCTCACAAATCAGAAAAATTGTTCAAGTGGTTTTCTTTTGACATTAGAAAGACCTCTAAATAATCTTGTTGGGAAGAGAGCCGGCAACTTGAAAGCAGGACCTTGCATTTGAAAATGTGTATAAAAATCCTACCTTATACAAGTACTGGTCGAACATCCGGCTAACATCAAAATCATTACCGACGCAGTATGTGGCTTCCATAGTCTCACAGTTCCCAATTAAGGTGGTGATAGAAGCCACAATAGGCCTTAAATGTTCCAGCGTTGTGAACACGTCAAGTCCCACTGGTCAAAAAAAAATCCAATCCTGTTTCTGTCACAAAACCACCAATAAGGCGCACACAGTCACTTACAACGTGGTACAGGATGAGAACACGGAATACGACGCGTATACAACAATCACGAGTGCATGACTCCGGTAAACAGAAACTCGGCGTGAACGTACGACCAGCAAAACGGTTCCAAGTCGAGTAACGCGCCTTCGCGAGCCGACCCCTCCCCGTGAGGTGTCCCCCACTCGACGAACTGCGCCAACTTGGCGGAGATCGCGCCTGGGCCCGCGTCGATCTCAATCTCAAAAATCCATGAAAAAGGAATAAATAATAACGTCCCCTCTAGTTCGGAGTGTATGTTATTTCGTGATATGTGTGCCATATTCGTTCGGAATTGAATTCGTAATATTAAGACGTTTCCAGATAGTATTATTCACAATAAAAATGGATGATGTATATAAAAACAAATTATCTCATTTTCTGTGAGACAAAGTGCGTAGAAGCTTTTCCAGATCTTGGTAAGGCGACCTAGAGATCTCTTTCAAACAAACTAAATCACTCCTAGAACTGGAAAACAGAAACTGATAGCGAATTGATAATTTTCTGACTCTTCTGTCCCTCGAAGTAAAATTATAATTGGAGGGAAGAGCTTAAAGGAGTGTACTTCACACGATAGTATCTTTAATAAAAGATATTGCCAATCTTAGACATTTTTTAATCAACTATGAAATCTGTCTAGCTTTCATTAAGATACACGACTCTTCCTTGTTCGATTTTTATTACCTTTTAATTGGGTCAAGGATTCAATTTTCGGATACAAAAGTTTCCGATCCTAAGAGAAGAGTGATAAGTCTCTACCGGTCAGGATAACAACTTCCAATGCTATCTCAGTTTCTATTGCTGCTTCTCCCTTTCGAGTCATTTCGAATTATTCTGTACTCGTATATAGTATAGTTCTCCTTGAATATGCTGGGAGTGATGCCAACGGGATAGAAGAGCTTGAATTTTGGCCCAAAAATAACAGTCACCATAAGTGGCTAACTAAATAATAGAGGAAAGAGGACACCAAACGTAAGCTAAACATAAAGCCTACCTCGGCAGTATGTTGATGGCACACAGCGGCATATATGGTGGTGTATATAAACTGCGCTTACGTTAGGCATTCCACCTAGCTGAGAGTTTTGTAAAAAATCAGAGTAACACACTTTTTTACTTCCACTCCAGGCTCCCTGTGCCCATGCAGTTAACCTGCCAGGCTCTAAGTTCGGCGGTACTCTACCTACTTTCGGAGGGTTTTTAGGTGGCGACAAGTAAGCAACCATCCAGGCTATCAGGTCTCATCCTAGCTCGACTGTGTACGTTCCCTAAAAGAGAAGTACCATGCCCTACTTGGCCAGGATATTAGCTCTCTCATTGCCACTGATGCTCTTATGACATGGAAACTACATCAGTGCAGCCTTAGGAAAATTTTCACGTATATTCAGTCCAAGATATTTTGCAAATACCTAATATAAATCATTTCTATACCCAGATTACAAAGACTTACAACGAATTCATTCAGTTTTCGAAGAACAAGTTTCTTTTGGGAGAATATGCATGAATCTTACGATAGGAACTTATTGAAAGTTTGGAAATCAAATTCAGCAGATTTTTTGCGGTTATGCAGTCAGAGATCTGAATCAGGTCCAAATGGCTGTGTTTTCATTCTATTGATGATTGATAAAATCTACTTTAAGTTATGGGGTATTTTTTTTCAGTGAAAGGCAAATTTCTTCTGAAGTGAAAATTGATCACACCATAATATATGTGATGAATTAACAAACTTTTTTACGAAAAATGAAATAGTTATCCTTAGAGAATTGCGATTAATAATTTTGAAAGTGACTCATTAAGTATTCTCAGGCTCTCTAGTAATGAAAAATCGATGAGTACTGAAAGTGGCTCACAGTAGGTATTGATGAAGAAAACTAAATGGAATCTTGCACTCCGAATCCTTTGAAATTCACGTGAAATCAAGAACTTTTGGAAGCACTTTGAGTTGACGTGGCAGTACTTCAACAAGCGGAGACAACCTTTTCGTTATCCTTGATGTAAGATGGTTTTTTTTGGAGGTAAGAGATCAGAAATCGCAAAGTAAGCATTTTGAGCTTCGGTATCACGGCCGAAATAGCTTCAAATTCTACTAAGTGCATCAATACTTATAGTCAAATAATATTTCAAGCTCAGAACAAAGTGTTAGTATCATGATCTGCTAGCGACCATACTTAGCAAACTGTAGTTACAAGACTGTCGCATATAATGGAGATTAGTGGTTATGAGATGGAGAAAATTGAAGAACTTGACAAATCCAAAGTAACTCTCCACTTGCTTACCCAATAAAACCACATATTTTGTGTCTTGTGTGTGATTGTAACACAGATAATGTAGAGTGTTGTTTCTTTAACTCGAACCCAAAGACGCTATGTAATACGTTTTGACGTTCAACAATCCTCAGTGAACTTTTTGTATTGTTTTTTCGCGAAGAGCAATGGACTGTATTATTGAAGTACAAGAATTCCACGTTGCTTTGGTCTACGCCTTTGCACGTTTTTTCTTTTAATGCTACTGCTAGGTACTTCGGATTTAAACTATCCTTTTTTAGGAATCTCAAATGGAAAATAGCTCCATGCGCCTGAATGGAAGCAAAAGCCAAAAACATAGAGAGAGATCTGGAAATGAAACCAAAATCAGTGGCATTACAACCCCATGCAGATTAGGGGCTTGACAAAACTCACAAAACTTACAAATCAGGTGCTACTACTGAATATAGAATACACAATATACCAGACACGAAAAAATTACTAATTCTTATAAACTACTCAGGAAAAAATTGATGTATACTTACTTTTAGAAAATTTAGAATCGAAATTGGAAATGTATAAAAAATATCAATGAAATGATCGAGACGATTTAGAACTTCGGCAATGGACAAAACTAACAGGTCTTTTCAGGATTGTCACTTGAGAATTTCTTACTTTAATTATTACTCTATAATGGTATTACGTTAGTAATACCGTTACACAAATGCCCTACACGCACGTACTGTCCAAAAGTTCTGTTGAAAGCGTATTCCACCTTAAAAGACGCCTCAACTGATTAAGAATAATATAATTAAAAACTGCCCTGGAATCAATACTTGGTCATCGTTGAGATCAAAATTCGGACTGCAAAGGGATACAGAATAAGGTTTTTACTTGAGTGACAATGTGAGAGTCTGAACTCGAATGACTCCGAAGAGGTGAGTTTTAAGGGATTTCTTTCACCCCAACCTACCACAAAATATCGAAATTAGGTGAAGAAGGGGATGTGAAATGAAATCTGATTTCTTCTTGGCTGGAAACTTGCTTCATGATTTCAGAAAAATACCCTGCAGCTCCTTGCAGTTAGTTCCACCATGTAAATAGATGTCCGAAGTGTCTTTGTTGAGACAAGAATCGTCGTAAAGCTTCGAAGAAATCATCAGATGAAAGATCTGAGGTAGTTTGTTAATGAATTGCCCTTGTCGACTCAACAAAAATTGCAAATTTAGGATTTCGATATCTATGTAGCACAAATCCCAGTGTAAGTATTTTAAACGGGTTTTGATATTCAACATTTAGGAATATTTCCCTGAGGTTGTTCAACTGGTTAAGATGGAAGCATTTATAATATTTTGAGATGACCTTTCGAATTCTCGTTCGTAAAAAAAAATAATCTAGTAGCGCTGCGACAAGATAAAATGCGGGGTCGGAAGATCTGTATGGTAGTACTCATAGTATAGCATATAGTACTCATAGTTCAGTTGAAGTTTTTTTTGTGAATCAGGGATAATTTGGAGAGATATTTTGAGTGAAATTTTTTAGGAGCTGAAAAACCATCTCCATCTCAAAGAGAGAGATATCAGACAAGATAATGGCAGATGCGTCTGCAGCAAGTCTTGTATGTTTTTATTCGAATGTAAATTAAACGTGAGATATAGCAAAGAATACGCTGAAATTTGTTGAGCGTTGAAAAGCGTGAGAGTAAAGTAACAATTACATTTTCTGAATAACCGTTGCTCTTCACATGTATTCGATAATTTGCTGAGTTTGAAGAAAGTTTCAGACCGTTAGAGGTCACTTTGAGATGAGCTACCTTAGATTTTGCAAAAGGAGTTGAGTTATCGATGAATCATCTAAAAAGGTTCCTGAGTACACCACAGACAATACGCCTTCTTTTCAATTCCCCTCTGGGGAATTGAAAAGAAGAAACTCGAGAAAGTTCATCTTCAATTGTCTCCATTGTGATATGATGGGTTCGGGAAGAAGATCGTCCTAATCCACACTAGAAGACCATGATGTTTACGAAATGATATTCATTGAAACCCTGAAGGAAGTAGAAGACAGGTGAATATTAGGTATCCATCTGGTAGCAAATAACAATAAAAATAACGAAATTTCAGGAATTAATTCAGTGACACTCAATATGTAAGGTAATGATTCGCCTAGATGCATATAAAAACGTCAACATAGCTGTTATAAGTAGTTTTAGTCATCTCCCGATAATGTTGGTTAAATTAGCAAAACGCGCATCGAGTGACAGCATTTGTGTTCTGGTGAGGAAAATGTGTTTTTGATGAACTCTGATGGGAGTGATGAAATCTAATGTTTGCAAACTCTGGATGAATTTGAGAGACTTTTATTTCGAGAAGTATTTAAACTCTGTATGAAAATGATTCAAGTGTGGGGCTCCATTGTAGACCTAAGGTCTTCAGTGTTTTTCCAAATCTAAATGCGGGGTTTCAAACTTCAACAACTCTGGGGACGACTGAGAAGTCAACTGTAGTAATTTACTGATCCACTTCCAAAGTTCCAATCCAAATTTATTCAATGTGTGAATCATATCAATCTGTAGATTCAGTGCTTCAGAGACAGATGAACTGCCGGTGATGATATCATCGACAAAGTTATCCCTTTTTAGAACTTCACGGGCCTTCGGATATTTGAATTGATATCGATTGGCAATTTTGTGGATTCTGCTCTGGAAAATTGATGTGTTTGGTTTGCGACTAGTCTTTATATCAGATGTATACAATGTGTCCGCAAAGTATGGAGTAAATTTTGATATTCCCAAAACCAAAGGTCGTTTTACAAAAACCTGAAACACGTCGATTTTCAATTTTAATATTCAACATTTTACACTGAAATTTCATTATACAGGGTGATCCATATTGATGTGATGACGTCATCAGTGATTTTTTTAAATACAACACACTGTATTTGGTGTCAGTTTTAGATAATCCGTTTCGAGCTGATTCCAAAAAGGTTCAATACTTGGGGTCTAACGGACAGAAAGATGTTTGCTTAGAAAATAAATTTTATTGATATCCAGTAAAAGTAGAAATAAATCAATTATTTCTATTTTTTTCCTAAACCCAAACTTCGAATGAATTTTTGTTGAACCTTGTTAATGGTTTCTTGAGAAATATTGTTTATTTCTGTTCGAATTCTCTCTTTCAATTCTTGAATATGTGCTGGTTTCGTTTCATAAACAACATTCTTCAGATGGCCCCATACAACATAATCCAACGGATTTAATTCTGGCGACCTCGCCGGCCATTCAATATGTCCACGTCTACCAATCCATCGGTAGGTAAAAATTTGGTCGAGATACCTTCGAACATCTGCAGCATAATGTGGAGGCGCACCATCCTATTGAAACCATAAACTTTCATTAAAACTTCCAGGATTAATTCTACTGGGGAATAAATTGATTAAAGTAGGTACCAGATATCCCCTTAAAAACTGAAGGTATGTTGGCCTGTCTGAAGTATCGTCGAACAAGTAGGGTCCGATGATCCTGTTTCTTACAATGTCAGCCCATATATTTACCTTTTGCGGGTATCGTGTATGATGCTCACGCATCCAGTGGAGGTTTTCTTTGGCCCAGTACCTAACATTCTGACGGTTGACCCCACCATTTAATGTAAAAGTGGCTTCATCAGAAAAAAACTATTTTTAACGAGGAGACGGTCACGGTGACAGTTATCCATCATGGCTTCACAAAATTCTATTCTTCTATCTGGATCATCCTTGTTTAATTCCTGTAGAAGTTCGATTTTGAAGGAATATCATTTTTCCAATTTTAATACTTTGTGTACAGTTGTTTTACTGACATCGAAATCACTACTAACCTTACGAACAGAAGTGTGCACATCTTGTTCAAAAGCAAGTAGAACATCTAGTTTTGTATCATCATTTACAAAAGGACGACCTGATTAGCGTGCATTTTCAACTGTACCAGTTTCTCGAAATTTCTTTTCAATCTTACTTACTACTGACTGCGTTATGCGTCTTTCTGGATATTTTTCATAAAATAAGTTACGTAGTTCCATCTGAGTTCGCGATCAGTCTCCATATCTAATCATCATAAGTATTTCAATTTTTTGCTTCACACTTACATACATTACTACTTCAAATTAATTCGAAGCAATACTATAGAAAATTCACGAATTAATACAACAACTACTGTCCTATTTAAAAGTTACTGAACGCAATCGAAATAATGGCATTTCATAATAAAAAAACTAGCTGCCTAGTTTTTTGAAATTGTAACGAAATACTTCTTAGCATGGTCACGGTAGTGTAGAGGTTAGCACATTCGCTTTTCAAGCGGACGACCGGGGTTCGATTCCCCGCCGGGGTCACCGTGCTGGGTAATCGCACGTTAAAAGGTAAGGCCTCGTTAATCCAATGTTCGCACAAGTTTCGACTTCTGAAGGTTGACGTTCATCAGCTGGTTAACGGAATGAACAATTTTTTTTTAGTTCGAACTTCCATTGTCTAATAATGTATAAAATGATTTAAAATCCCTGAGATATGGAAGAGATTGAAAATTAAAAGACTAGCTGAAAATAGCAAATATATGAAGGAAAAAACTTGAAATGAATTCACAGTGAAATAAAATACAAGTAAAAATTGAACAATTGAAACAAAAAAGAAATGAATACAACTAAAAATTAAGCGTTTTCCAACCACTTTACTTCACGACGTTTCGATTATTAGTATCCACAAACGTCTTCGGGTGATGACTGGACTAATTCCTCGGAGAGATGGCTATTTATGGGTCTTTCAAGTACTTTCACTTATCCTCTCCTTTCACTAATCTCCTCTCTCTGCTTCACCGGTTTAGTGGGAGATGACCGTTTGATGGAAGTTCCTTGATTATGGGTTTCCACATATTGCGTATCTCTACGCTGGCTTGGATGAATACGTTGTTGGACAGCATACATGCGGCTTCTTTGAATTTCCTTCTAAACCAGTGTTACTCCTTATGTATGATCTCAGCTTGGGACATATTTTTAGGTCCAAACATGCTCTGCTATTCCTGATTTACTGGTTTCCCCTCGCTGTGTGTGTTTCTTGTGCTCGACAATGCGGACTTTCAATGGGCTCTTAGTTTCACCGATACAGGATTTTCCGCACTCACAGGATATCCAGTAAATTCAATTCTTGGAATCGTAGTCCGCGTTTGGAGGCCTGATTTTCGTAAGGCTGCTACGGATAGTGTTTCCGGATCTGAAGCAGGTTCTGATGTTGTACTTGGACCCAATTCTTCTTATCCTTTCCGA
>WOGR01002011.1:0-18399 GCA_015342045.1 Leptinotarsa lineolata | reverse complement strand
CTCGGAGGAATTAGTCCAGTCATCACCCGAAGACGATTGTAGATACTAACAATCGAAACGTCGTGAAGTAACGTGGTTTGAAATCACTCAACTTTTATTCATATTAATTTATTTTATTTTATTTATTCATTTTTTCATTTGTATTTTATTTCACTGTGAATTCTTTTCAAGTTTTTTGCTTAATATATTTGCCATTTTTAGCTATTCTTTTAAATTTCAATTATATTGTTTATTTCAGGGATTTCAAATCATTTTACAAATTTTTAGACAATGGAAGTCCGAACTGCTGAAGGCAGTTCAGTAATTTGATAAATAATTCGGAAGTAGTTATAATCAAATAAATAATTGACAAATAACAGAAACATGTTTTGTATCAATTTCTATATAGTTATCTAAAAACTTGTATAAAAATATTTCAAACATCATTATTTATTTTCAGTGAACAAAAAGGGTTCACTTTTTTAAATTGTTGTAACTGAAAGAATAATAATGATTCATTTTCGAACACATAAAGATTGTTTATCGATAACAAATAATAACTTATATTGTATTCTGAGGAATAATTGAAATTGGGAAATTACTTGAACTTGAAATATCTATTTGTTTCTTTTTTTAGTTAACCATTCTGTTTTGTTCTATTGGAGTGTCACTTTCTTGATTTCCACCATCGACCTCGGAACTTATTTAAGAAAAAATAACTGTTCAGTAGTAATCGATAGTTGAAGTACCAGGGTACAGAGTACTGATTCATACAATGTAACCAATATACGGCACGACGTAGATTTTTCTGGCCCTTTAGACAACGCGTGCTGTGGAATTATACACAAACGAAAACTACAGTGTATACGAAGGCACGTAAAAGAAAATCTCATTCATGTTTCGTTACGCTATATCAGTATGTGTATATTATAAAAGTAAAAGTACTGCTAAAACTAGTTACGGTACGAATAAAGGAGTAGTAGCCCCCTATCTCTCATCAGTGAAGAAGGTTCCCGTTTTTCCTGTAGGTATAAAATATTAGGGCTAGAAATTTTGCCATCTAGAAATTTCTAGAACAGTCCAGAATATTTGATAGAATTAGAGAGCATTCTCAACACTCCAGAACATCTCGAAACATTCTGGAATTTTGTGAAGTGTTCGATAATAGTCTGGAACCTTCGGAAACAGCCCAACTTCTTGTGAAACTCTGTCCATGAGGAATATTCACGTATTCAGTTGAAGTGCGTGCTAAATATATAAGTTTTCTCTCTACAAATCTCTAGATCAGCCCGGAACATTCTGAAATGTCTGGAACGTTCGAGTAAAGCTCGGAATACCCCGGATCATTGTGGAACATTCCAGATCTCTTTCGAATGCCGTGGAATGTTACAGAACATTCTCTGGAAGGTTTTGGATCATTCTCCTATAGGTGGGGCAATTGGTATGGATATATAATGCAAAATCCGTTGTGGGTTCGAATGTCAGTTCCTTAGCAGTCCTGCGTATATAAGTACTTACTTATGCGAATCATTTGTGCGAATGCTACGATCATTCTCAAATAATTCATATCGCATAGATTCAAATGTCAGCCTCAGCCCTCTTGTTCTGCGGGTACCAATCAGATCGCAGATGTGCGAATGTTTCAAGAATACCATTTTCTCATGAACCGTTCGCTTGACGTCTCCTGCGCATACGTTGCGAACGACAAGTGTTTCAAGAATAGGTCTCCAGATACTTGTAAATAATGAATTTATAACAGACTGGCATCATCAACAATTGACAAGTACTGTCATAGCTGGTTCATCGTTGTGTTAGTCCTGAATATTAATCATCAGTTTCCCATTTAAATTTATAAATGGCTCAAACATTAAGAAAATTAAAGATCAGGGGTTGGTGAATTTTGTCATTGGCTAAAGACTTCTAAATGGTTCCCAGAAGCCAGTCATTTTGGCGATATATTCTGAATTCCGATCTATTATTTACGCAACAATTGTTATAGACTGTTTTCCACATTTAATGAGTTACGTCACGCAAGTCATTTAATATTATAGGAGTTTCATTCCTTCATTCTATTTCCAGTAATTTCTGACGTGCTAACGACTGTGATTTCTGTATGATGGTGACTAATCTTATTCAAACTAGCTTCTTTCAAACGCAAATTAAAATGTTTCCTAAAGGGTCAAAATTGTTATAAAGGAGGATATATTCAAGAATTCTCAGCCTACTGTAGAAGAAACTTTCAAAGTCGAAGTTGATTGGACACATTTGAAATAGCTAAATTGCAACTCATCTACATTAATGAAATATATCTTACTCTCCAAACTAGGCCTCTACCTCTTCGATGGAAAAAACTTACAACCTTTTAGAGTTTTCTCAATTGAAGAAAGACTGAATAGTTGGACGGAGCCAGATCTGTTGAATGAGTAATTCAATCTCTAAATCACTACTTGTTTCTAGGGCATTCTGCGATCTGCAGAAACAAAATATCTTTGGACAACTTTCCGAGTTTTCTCTCTATAATCTTCTTTCGTATTTAGTAACGTCAAATATAAATTTCCTGTTATTTTCTTCTGCCCTTTTCCAGAAAACCAATTATGATTACTTCTTTCCCAATCCCAAAAGAAACTGCAGCAGAAACATTACATTTCTCCAGTAGAGAACCAGAGTATCTCCATTTCATTAATTGAATTTTAATCGCAGATTAAACACAGCTTAAAGGTCCCACCGTCTGCGACAGTACTTTCTCAATGCTTTTCAGAGATAAAAGAGAGATAGCTGGAGGAGTAATTCTTTACTCTCAGCATTTGATGCAATCTTTGTCGAATTGGAATTGATTTTTTACCAAATGAAAGGTAAAACGTGTATCTAGGGACATGCTGGAACTATTTGTTAAATCTCCCAAAAAATTATCTCAAAGTAAGTAGATTTTTGAGTTTTTTTTTTTGTATTTTCAATCATGCAAGGTATTAAGGGCCCTTCGAGAGCATGTCAGTGTCTGAAAGCAATATAGTTTGCTCGTAAAAATGTCAGAAATATCCGAGTACAGATCAAACGGTTCTACCTTTGCGAGTATATATAATTCTGGTCAACGTTCAGATATTTAGGGACCAATTTCAAGAAATTTTCTTACTTAAATCTAAATCGACGTGAACCTGCAAACCACTGCCAAAAAACCCGGAAAAGAGCTTTGACAGTTATTCTACTGTGTGATAAAATCGGCCCATGCTAACTTGATGTCAATCCATCCTCGCATATTTAATAAATAAAAAAATTGATTTTCATTTCCTTTTCTGATCAAATCACTTCAGTAAATGTTGCATTGTGGTACATTCATCGTTCATTTTTGAGGGTAGTTTTTTAGGTATTGAAAGTGGCTAAATAGGTTGCATCAGTTACAAGTTGTAGTTTGAACATCTGTCTGTTTGTTTAAAATATGTTTTTTCGTTAATCAGCTGTCGCCCCCATACGAACGACAACTCTCAGAAGTTGAGAAACTTGTGCGAGCTAACGACTAACGGGGTCTTACCTTTTAACGTGTGATTCCTAACACATCTGTCAGAATTCATTGGACTATTCACTTTCAACTTGAGTTTTATGATGAAATAATGCTCCGCGGTATATGTTTTTTTATAACCATTAGAATTCCTCATTCAATTAATGACTCACTAACATAGTCGAGAACGCTATTAACTCGTCTGAAATATTAGTTCTTTCGTTCGAGTCATAACATTCCAAATATATTTCTCGATTACCTGGCCATGTGTTTGTTTCAACGTGTTAGACTCTTACAATTACTGACATGGTGGATGCAATTTCGATCTTTGCACGATTCCGAAGATTTTCCATTCGGTAGTGTTGTTCATAAGACAATTTTTTTGATCAGTGAATATCATCGACATTATTGTAGGTTCTGCTAAGTTTCTCAAAGCTGAAATAACATTTGCACCAAATTTTTGCAAGCTGAGGTGGATTCCAGGTGATGGACAAGAGCCCTTCAGTAGTTGTTTATTAAGTAACAACATTTGTAAATAATCGTGATTCTATAAAAATATTAATACCCTCTACATTATCTTATAATCCGCTAAACCAAAAAATGTTAACACTTTAAAAGTTTATATACTGAGTAACAATAACAAAGTCGAATTGAAAATCAACAATACCTATACATGGGTACCTGAAATGAGATCTTTTTTTTTATTGTTGTTTATAAATTCATCAAATGAACAAGTGAACAAATCCTGTCGAACCATAAGAAAAAAAACTAGATGTGGGACTCGATGTGAAATTTCTTGGATCTGCTTCAAAGTATTGTTAAAGACAAACATGGAAAACTTGCTTGAAAGATGATATAAATAGGTAGTTAAATTGAATTATTGCATCTGTTTTATTCTCAACTATTGAGTACAGATGATTGACGTTGACATAATTTTATAGAGTTCTCTTCGTAGAACACTTTTCAAACAATTTTTCAAATGTGTCAAGAATGGTCGTCAGAAAAAAAACCTTCAATAGGTATATTTTCAGTTATATGGAAAGATTCAGAGAAATTAATTCCGAATTTTATTTTGATAATTGCCAATTTCCATTCCATTCTTCATTAAGTTCGATTGATGGATATTTGGTAATATGTAAAAGAACTCATTAGTCATCAACTTCTAGTTTTAATCAATTGAAGGTGGAGTGAATCACGTCAGAAATGTCAGCGTAGATAGAGAAAAATTGTTGATTGAATGCCTTTGTTACTTCAGGTCAAAAATCCACACACATGGGAAGTTGCTCAAAAGTTTTCCACAATAGTTCTATTTGGATTCTAGCGGTTAGTTATTTTTTTGTTCTCACAGTTTGTTCGGTTGGAAACTAACAGGGGTGTTCTAAGAATTTTATTTCTGGATGTCATTTGTTAAGTCTATCTGGAATTAGTTGATAATTACTAAATATATTAAATATGCCAAACAAACCGCAAAGCTAATTCTTGAAAGTCACGAAGAGTTTGCGTGGTCGACCTTCGGATTTGAATTTCGCTGAAAAATGAATCACTTGTTAATTGAATTTTATTACGAGGTTGAATAAAATAATGTCGGTTCGAAAGATTTCAACACGTAGGAAAATATTTACAATTTGATTTCTTTAGAATATTCAATACACTCGTTAATATAAAAAGTAAATATCATTTAACAGAAAATATTTATCTATTCTTCTACATTAATGCTGTTGTCGCCTTCAAAATAGTCCCAATTAAATATTGTGCACTCGTGCCCGCGCTTCTTCCAATCCTCGAAAAACGTCTCAAATTCGATCTTTGGGATAGCCTTTCAGTCACACGGAGCCATGTCAGGCATATATGGAGGCTGGAGCATAGTTACATTATCGTTTTTAGCCAAAAATTCACGAACCAGCAAGTGCAAGAAGATGAATTATTGTGACGACAAAAGCCATGAATTGTTTTTCAACAAATCTGGATTTTTTTCGGATTATTTCAAGCAAACGGCGTTGAACTTGTCATGATGCACTAGGTCATTGAAATCGAAGAACACAGTGAGCATAACCTTCATGTTTGACCGCATTTGTAGAGTCTTTTTTGGTCTTGGCGAACCAGAATCTCTCCACTGAGACGATAAAGCATTAGTTTCGACGTCATATCCGTAAAACAAAGTTATAGCACCTGTTAGCAATTCTGCATCGTCGTTGACTTAATTTAATGACTCCTGAGCAACTTTCATTCGCCGTCATTTTTGTTCAAAATTCAACAATTTGGAACAAATTTTGCAGACACGCGTTTCATACGCAAAAAAATAGGAAAGCATTTCATGTCATGAGCCAATCGATATGCAACATCATCAACGACTTTTCTCGATTGTGATTTGGCGATTGTCATGAACATTTCTTTCACTGTTTCCACGTTTTCATCGGCTGTTGATGTGCTGGGGCGTTCATTACCTGCGGCGTCTTCACAACCTTCTTGGAAACGCTTATACAACTCGTAATCTCATGTTTTACTTTGCTCGCAAAATTTGATGCAAATTCCTTGATCCATTTGTTTCAACAAATCGACGAGCTCTTAAAAACACGTCTAAGGCCCAATTCACACAGAACGGACGTCGGTCGGAGACGTGGCGCGAACATGGCGTAGATTTTTGTCTCTTTCGCGTCTTTCCTAATTTAACTAAGGGTCCAATTCACATAAAAGCGACGTGGAAGCGTCGTGGTGCCATGTCACTTGTATATAAATTGGACCATTTGGTTACATGGGAAAGACGCGGAAGACATAATACAAAATTGAAATTCTGACTCTCCAAATCCGTGTAATTTAAAAATTGTCTTACTATTCTGATGCTGATGCTTCGTATGATGCTGTATGACTTGAAGAAATATATTATGAAAAAGTAGCATTACGAAATTTTTGACATCACTTTGATTCAGCAAATGTTCTACTTTATTTTGTTTCCATATAGTATATTAACTCTCGGTGGAGTCAATATACTACAGTCTGATTCCTGTGTATATAATTTTTGGGGTGTGATTTTAATAATAACGAAAATGCAGCCACCAGCTCTTTTTGGTCATTCCGATGGTGCAACTGCCACGACCTTCTTCGTTGAGTTCATCGACGACAAAACAGTGCATGCGGAGTAGCATCTCTACGCATTGTTGCCATCACTCAAAAAAAAAAAAGAAAAGTGGAACAAAAACAACTGCTAATAATATTTTGAGCTGAGCTTGTCTTATTTTTATATTTGCCTCAAGACCAAATATTTGTAACGAGCGTTGACGAATTTCAAAGTAATGAAATCGAACAAACAAACTCTCAATTGTTTATCTGTCATTGAGTCGACTATGAAATAATTTCTCTATTTTCACAACAGTGTAACTGCTCATCCATCGGTAATAGTTTCAAATGCGTCATTTCAGCTGGTAATACTTTCAGTTTCTGTTAAAACCAGTTCAACGAATTCGATTCAATATATATTTGAATTTACAGTTCAGTAACCTTTTCACGTATCAAAACCTTGACCTTTTGTGGGATCGTTATATTTGTTCACGCATTGTTCAATGAATTGACCTTCACGAATTGTGAACTTTGAACGCTTTCAATCATCAAATTTGATAAATGATCCGGTCCTTATTCCAGAACAAGCATTTTCTTAAATCACCAGAAAAGAAATACTCTTCTCGACGCACGTTTCACCAGAGATTCCAATTTTACTTTTTATTTTTATTAGTCGTTATTCTTATTGAAGCATTCCATAATCATGGATAAGTTCACTTGTGGTAGATTACTTATGTGAAAAAAATAAAACTGAACTGATCTTTATTCAAACCTAATAATTCAGACGTAGTTCAGATGGAATACCGACAATCGCATATATCTCTTGACGTCACACCAGCAAACTAGATAAAAATAAATGCTATTGATTTGAACTTTTTGCCTTCTCAACATTAATATATAAAAATATATTGGAAATTAAATGTGACTGATCAACCTTGTTGTGATGTACCAGAGGACTTCTGAGAAATAATAATAAACAATGAGTAACGTAATAACAATCTCTATCCTGTCAACTCTATATTCTGGTAATTGGCTGAATTGGTTGCTTACACAGCCCCGATTTTTATCCACTGACTTTTTGTTTCCATATGCGAAGAATGAGCTACATCATCAACAGCGATAACTCACCAGAATTGAAATTATTATTATTATTTGGGACATAAAATTAATGTAGATATCCTCATAATATATATGTTGAAACATATACACTTCTCCACAAATGATTATTATTCGTAATCTCTCCCCAAAAAATACCCAAAATCAAATTCTGACGATAAATCTGAAAGGACCACATATTTTTGCAGCCATCTTGAGTATTTTCCGTGGTTATTTCGAAGATAATTATACCAATGAGATGGTATTCTTTTCTTTTCCATATACCAAACAAACTTACTGTTATTATATTGAAAATTGCAAATTAAAATTAGGAACCTGTTCTATATTTTTCTAATATTTCAGTAGGTATAAGGTCTAGTGAAATGAAAATTACCAATTTCAGTTGAGCAAAATACATATATAAAGAGTTATAATGGGGAGACTATTGCAGAGTTTTCCAACATTATTTATTCATTTACAAAAGTAGAACAATTTATTTTCAAAGAAAAAGTGCCAAAACTGGTTAATAAGTTCAGATGAAACGAAAATTACTAATTCAAGTTCAGCTAAACAGTTTAAAAAACGCAATTGGAAATCTATTTCATAATTACATGACATTCTTCATCTACAAGGGTTGATTGAAGAGTGATTGAGTATATGCGTAGGTGTCTAGTGGGCTGTGACCTTGAATTATGAGAGTTACTTTTATAATAATTGTATATGGTTGTTATTATAATCTCATTCTTCGTCAATATGGCAAAAATGGTTCACACAGCTTGTACATTTTGTACAGATTTTAGTGAAATTTCTAATTATTGTGATTTTCGAGTAAGAACTTGTTTTCAAAAACAAAAAGTGTTGCTGGCAACATGGTATCGAGTATATACCGTAATGTTCGATTTACCGATCGTAAATGAGTGAAGGGTAAGTTGATTTACTGGTCAGAATGAAATAAAATTCTTAAATTATGTGTATCTCATTACATAGTCTAACATCTTCAGAAGATGCAGTGGCATCAAAAATTTCAATTTTTGTATTAAAAATTCTGGCACAGCTTCTTGGCATTCTATTCACTGTACTGATGTTAGATTTTTCATTATTACGTCGGTTCTATGAACAAAGTCAATTCATACTTTAAATTCAGTTAGCAACAGCAATTATCTCGTGTATACATATTTGACATTAATTTTTGTTTCATTGTGTGTCCAAAATTACGTGATATCCTTGCAGACTTCTGCAATAAATAGCCATGATATTTTATTATTTACAAAATTAGATATTCGTGAACCTTTTTGTAGTACATCGTCAAGTGGTCTGAAAATTCATTTCAATGACTTCAAAAAGTCTAGAAACATTATTTTATGTACTTGGATACTTTTTGAAAAGTATTAATTCGGTCGCTTCTTGCTGTGTTATACACATTATTGTCAATTTCAACGACGTTGATGTAAATCTCAAGAGAATTTGAAATTGTACTCCATTAAACAACAACATGAATTTTCGTAACTTTTTCCCACACATTTGACAAATGAGTGTTTGAAATATTTTGTAATTTATGCTGAATCTAACCCATGGTAATTTTCTTTCAGAGTAATTCTTAATTTTAAGATATGAAAATGAGTTATTTCGTCAAAACGTGGGTAATTTAATGATTTTAGATTAAGTTGACGTATTTCACGATTTTTTTGCAGTCTCAATATCAAATAACTCATTCAGGGTGTCTTTCAGGGAGAAAATAAATTTTAAATTGAATGAAACTCATGAATTTGTTGCCTTCATATGATATGAACGCTTGTCGGGAGATTTACTTGTCGGGAGATATGTAGATGTAAATTTGACGTTGTTTCAGTATTTTATTACTACCACTTGTAAAATGAACATTACCGAAAACCCTTAGCTGCAGGGCTCTTTCCTGGAAGTGGTATTACATTTTAATCAACCTTCTGGGTCGTGATTTACCTGTATCGGTTCTATGCAGGGGAGGGGGGATTCGGTACAAAAACGGAAATTCGACAACGCCGCAGTTAGGCCGGCTGCCCGCGTCCAATGACCCGCGCCGGCTGAGTAGCCTTGAGGAAGGCGAATCGCATCGCACTAGGTCTGTCTGGTGGTGTCGGTGGCATAGAGGCCCCCACAGTTTCCGGCCCTCCGAGAGGCGAAATGTCAGCCACTGGATGTGGCGCAGCACGCGAAAATTTGTTCTTTTTTTGCCACTTGATGCAGCGTGGGAATTTATCGGTTGGGTAGCGAAAGTGTTAAAGTTTTCTTCTTCTAATTGGTTTTCAGAAAAAATGTTACACTTTCCAAACTATAATTTGGTTCGTTCATAAATGGTAGAAAAAATTAAGACTTCTTCACGGAGGCCCTAAGAAACAGCTCTGATGTATTTTTTCTAGACAGTGTGACCCACTTGAAAGCGGGGCACCTCCCTAAAATTTGCATCTGAATTCCAATTTCGAAGAACTTATTTTGAATTTTAGAGTTCAAAAATTGTTAATTTTTTTACAAAAATCAAGGCCTGTTGCAAATATTTCTATAGGTTAAAATACAAAAAATCGTATTAGCGATTTTTTAGGAAAAATTTAAAATCACCGTTGGACTGGGCACCCTCTTAAATTTTATCGAATCAACATTCACATTGTATCACGATAGAATGTTAACGGCACTGGTTTTTAAATCTTGGTGAGTTGGCCGTGAAACACCGTGTAGATATGCAAAATCGCGCTCTTTTCATTTGGCACTGGAAACAAAAGACTATTGTTGATTATTATTGCTGCTGTATTGAAACAGTAACGTCAGATTATGTCCGATTAGTAAGAAAAATATTTTGAAAAGCGGTAGGAATTAGTGATTTATCATGGAAGAACTAAGTGTGCGAGATAAAATTGAACTTGTGCGCCTTGTCGGAGATAATGCTCTTTTGGCAAGAGAAGCTACCAAAGAATTTCATAACAGACATCCTGATAAACTCCCAGTTAGTAGTACAGTGAACCGTATAAATTCTGTTTTTAACGAAACAGGTTGTGCATCGAGGCATCTGCTCAAAAACAGAACCAATCTACATCGTGATAATAGAAATGGTATGCGAATAATGCAATATTTTCGTAATAATCCCCATTCAAGATTGCAAACGGCTAGTTTGAACTTAAATATCAGGAGAAAATATCAGGAGATGCCTTTAAAAAAAACATTCAAGCCAAAAATTTTACACACTTTAAAACCGGGAGATGAAGAAAGTAGGTTAGAGTTTTGTTCAAGGGCTCAAGGAGAATATTTAAATGATATAAACTTCATCAAAACAATTTTGTATGGTGATGAAGCTAATACGTTCATTACAAATGGAGTGGTTCCATTCAAAAATTCAAGGTACTGGTCTGCAGATAATCCTAATTGCGTTATAAACGCAAAAAGGCAATATTCCCATAAAATATATGTGTGGTGTGGAATAATCCAGGATAAGATTATCGGTCTGTTTTTTTTTCGGAAGTAATCTGAATGGAATTATATTTTTAGACTTTTTGAGGAATGAGTTTTGGGACGCAGTACATAACTTACCAGTGCAAGATAGCCTGAATTTGAAGCTTCAATTAAATTAGGCATTCTGTGCATAATACAGTTATTGTAAGAGAATGGCTGAATAATAATTATGAAAATCGATGGATAAGTCCTAATAGTCCTTACATTAAGTGGCCGCCAAGATGACTGGACCTGACACCGCCAGATTTTGTCTTTGGGGTACTGTGAAGCAGAACGTTCACAAGTCCAGGCTGCAGTCAGTATAGAAGAACTACGCATCAGAATCTCTGCAACTTGTGCAGAAATTGTAACAGAACAACTGTAAAAAGTTATGTTGAATATTAGAAGAAGGTATGACAAGTGCATTGCAATGAATGGCGGATTGGTTAAAACAGCAAAGAATTGATGAACGTTCATTCCTGTTTCTATCTACAGTAATTTGTTGAACATTGTTTTTTTGATTGTTCAATTTGTCCAATGATTAATAGATCAGAATGAATATGTTTGTTTATTCGTTTATTTTATTTACCACATAGTTATCAACGATTACTCGATGGTTACTTTACCTTTCAGTCCCATCAGATAGGTATAGTCGCAGTAATCGATTTTGTGCGTACTTTAAGTGTCGGCTTTGTCAGAAGCCAAAAAAAAAACAAACATAAAAATGAACCGCCTGCCAGCTAGTCCACGCGAACTCTAGATTTGGCAGTTCGTATTGGATACTTGTTACTAACCAAGTTTTATGATTGGCTGAAGAGTCGTAAAATCAAATTAGAAATTATGTTACAGTGACGAATGGAAATCGGTGAATGCGGGTATGGTTATCGTCCATCGTCTCATCAATTCGATATTGGCACAGTTATAATTACTTAAAATTTTTGTTATCTGTTCATAATGTGGCGTCATTGGACAAGTACTAATAGTAATAACGACGCAGACTTTTTCCAGTATAGTGATTCCAATTGCGATGGTGAATATTGCGAAAAAGAGATACCAGTGAATAAGATTTGGATACATCTGAATATTGAAACACAGAGAGTATTTTTCAATGTATATAAAAATCTACATCCCAAGTTTGGTTTCGAGGAAAACAAACTATTACAAGCAACATCAGATTTGACCGAAATTCTTTGCTCAACTGTACGTAAAATAGTCAGAAACAATGCTTTTGAACGCAAGACGCGATGTGATACAGGATTACCAAAACCTCTAGATGTTCATCTAATGAAATCATTGAAAAAAACAATATAGGACTGTTGCAAAAGCAATAAGATTCCTACAATTGAAATCATAAGGAAGAAATTGAATAGTTCCGGCCATAAAGTGAGCTGCTGTGACAAAACTCTTCAGAATTGGATAAAGAAACTAGGATTTGAATTTAGTTATGGAAAGCAGACGAATAGTGGAATTGCGTAACAAATACTGAGAACAAATTACTAAATATAGACAAGAACAATGGCAAATTTTCTATTTAGACGAAACTTGGTATGACACTCACGACACAGTTACGAAAGGTGGACTGATGGTTCGAGAATGTGTACGCCTGACATGCCTGCAAACAAAGGATCGCGACTAATCATTGTGCATTGCGGAGGAAGTGAAGGAATTAGAGTATTACTGAAAAGTATGGACACACCATACTGAGACTTCCCCCCTATTTTTGTGTTTTCAATCCCATCGAGTTGATTTGGGAAAAATTGAAACAAAGCATCATGGGTAAAAATAATTTTTCAAAATCTGATAGGAAGGTATCTGATACAGCTAATTTAAGAAGAAGTATCTAATATTACCGAAGAAGACTGGCAGAAAAGGATTAACAAAGTAATTTTAGTTGAAAAAGACTATATGGAGATTAGACACTTCCATATTGATGGTGGAAATAAATGCGTTATTGATTTAAATGACGACAGTGATAGTGAAATGGAGAATATGGAAGAGGAATTATCACAAGCTTTCGAAAAAAGTTAGTGACGTGTTTTTGAAGCGATCGATTGTATGGGTATATGTGAGTAAGAAATATTTTCAATTATCACCCTGTTTATTAATATTGAATATTTTTTTATGAAATTTGGTATACCATCATTTGAGAGGGTGCCCAGTCTAATGGTGATTTTAAATTTTTCCTAAAAAATCGCTAACACGATTTCTTTTTTTAACCTATAAAAATATTCGGAACAGGCTTCGATTTTTGTAGAAAAAAAATTATATTTGGTCCCAGAGTACAGTTTTTTGAGCCCTACTATTCGAAATAAAGTTCCTCTGAATCGGAAAAAAGATGCAAATTCTAGGGAGATGTTCCGCTTTTAAGTGGGTCACACTATATTATCCAAAATCAGAAATGTGAAAGTCAACTGAAAGTGATGCAGATCATTTAATAACTATCACCAGTGGATAGTAAATTTTATGGTGCACACAAAAAAGTCATCTATATTTAGGAACAAACTTATACCTGTTAAATTGCATTTGAATCAATATCAAAACAAATTGTTTCAGTGAGGAGTTTTCATTCAATAAAATAGTCATTTTTGTTATTATTCGTCACAAAATTCTTATATGTATTGTATTTGTAGAAAATGTTTTCTGATGGTTTCTGAGATTGAAATATCTCAAAACAATCCAAATTATTGGAAATTATTATTCCTACACAACATAACCATACAAACATAACTGAAATGAGAATCGCAGGTATAATATACATCAGGAAAAAATTAATAGTTATTCTGACATTTTAAATAATTTTATCTTAAGGTTATGTCAATAGTTTCAACTTTATTTTTTATCAGTCTGTGTTATCGTCAGTTATAATGAATACAATCAATGTTATCTAAGAGTTGAATGGACTTCATTTTTGATTATTTATCCCATTGTTTCAAAGATCAAGATACGGATTTGTTCAAAGTGGTGCAGTAATAATAAAAAATAATTAAATATTCAGATGTTGAGCACATCTGTGAAATTGTTGAATATTGATTTTTGTTTGTGTTGGCGGTATTTTGTCTGTTATTCGAAATAAGGCCTCTGTAGTATGATTTGAAAGCACAATAATAAAATCAATTATTACTATCTTCTCATTCACAACGACGATGAGTGGAAGTGAGATAATGAAATATAATGATAAACTACGCCATGCGGCATAATAACAAATCATTAAATCCTGTTTTGTCGTGCAATTTCCAATTCCCATTTACATTCTGTTAGCAATTTTGCAGACGGGAAGGCTAAACGAAATCAATAAATATGACGTCACACATCAGGAAATCGATGCATAATGTACATTGCACAATATGTACCGTTGGGACGATTAGGAATGCACATGCGTCATCAACAAAATACGCGTTAAAACACATATTTGTAGCGTCCTTTTTTCTACTAGTGGAAAACTATTAAAAAAAACAGTTAACAATTGCCTTAAACAAATCTCCCTAAGTTAACTAGGAAACATAAACTTAGGGAGAATCATAAATCTTTGGCTTTTCAAAAAACATAGATTCAAAGTTCATTGTTCTTCCGTATAACGGTTCAGATTGTATTTTCAACAACGCATTTATCCTGTTTGCTCCTTTGTAACATTTTTTTTTCATTATTCACTATACTGTTTGCTAGGTAATCTGAACACGAAGAAAACATTTTTATTAATTTTAACTTGTACATTGTAACCTACCAATCATTTGAAATTTCTGTTTCACATTTTCACAGATCTAGGGTTCCTCTGAGCACTCTGCAACAGTACTCCGTAAATCATAGCCAAAATTCTGACAACTATTCAAATTCCATGTTAATTGTTCATTTCGTTTATTTTATGGTTAGTATTCTCCTTCTTTTATTCGGTCGGAAGTTAGGTACAGACAAGGATATTTACCCACGTTCGCGAGGATGTCATACTTAGAATTGGTGCACGCCCTTTGTGAATACGTTTGAAGGGACTGATGGAACAGGTGGTAACATTGCCTGGGTTCTGAACTGAAACCGATTTTATGTGTGAAGGATGAAATTCTAAAAGGCTTCTTCTATGTCTAGATTCACATGAAGAAGACGTAAAGGTGATTCAATTAGAAATTCACCAAGCCAAAAATATTTCAACTTTGAAGATTTCTGCCAGGCAAATTAAGACATATCAGGCAAATTAAAACAATCGATGCGAAATCAAAGCTTGTGGTCGACGTTGTATTTTGGGTCGTATCAGAATGAAGCTTGTAGTTGGTTATTGTTAAGAGATAGAAACCAAAGTTAGATCCCAGTGTCAGTGGGATCTGACTTTGTCAGTGAAGAGTCCTTGAACAGCTGGCTAGTATATCGGAGCACCTAGATCCTAGATAACTCCTGATAAAGATAGCCGGAATCCTAGATCGCATATCTGAGGAGTAAAAAGAAGAAAATGGTTAGTTCTTTGATGGGTCTTGTTGATAGTTCATGCATTAAACTTTAGGATATGCCCCTATATTTTGTTACTGATCAGACTGATGAATATTCTTATCGAGGAAACGGATGAGAAGTATGGAACCTTTAACTCTGATATTTTTTTTGATTATATTGAATTACTAGGTTAACCTTATTTATTGTTTTATTAGATTGTTTTATTGGAGCGCCTCCTGTGTACGTGCAAAGAGTTTATTTAGAGTGACGAGTATTGAAAGAGGAGTAGAATATTTGTGTAATTCACTGTAGATGGCGTCCAAATGAGAAGTAATTTTCATATCTATGCTGAGTATTAGACATTTGCTTCAGTTTCCTACGAATATCTTGTTCCTGAACAAGCGAAACTAGAAGACTGACCGCACCCATTAATATGCTATTTTGCAAAGCATCCAATATATAATTTTTTTTGAAATGTCATTTAACGTATCCATCCACTAAGAGCTTTTCAAATTGGTCTACATTATTTCTACGATTAGCATATAAGGTACAATTTAATGCAAACATCAATTTCTGCATTTCAAAGATATTTTTATATAGATCCGTGTTTCACTGTTTAATTTATCACACTTCGGAATATTTTTGTGGGAAAGAAAGTGTTTGGCTTTCTACTTTCTTCAACTTTCTGAAAAAATAACCTTAAAAAACACTATTTTCCACTCATTCGTTATGAAATTAAATCAGATATCATTCACAGGAAGGTGATTGACAGTGTTTCGTGGTGAATTTTATCAGTTCGGACTTCCATTGTCTAATATTGTATAAAATGATTTGAAATACCTGAAATAACCAATACAATTGAAAATTAAAAAATAACTAAAAAATAGTAAATATATTAAGCAGAAAACCTGAAATGAATTTATAGTGAAATAAAATTGAAAGTGAAAAAAATTGAAGAATTTGAACAAAAAAGAAATTAATGCAATTAAAAATTAAGCGATTTCAAACCACGTTACTTCACGACGTTTCGATTGTTAGTATCCACAATCGTCTTCAGTTTTTTTGCTCAATATATTTACTATTTTTCAGCTATATTTTAATTTTCAATTGTATTGGTTATTTCAGGGGTTTCAAATCATTTTATACAATATTAGACAATGGAAGTCCGAACTGATGAATTCATTTACAGGATTTCCACACAATATACTAAATGAAAGGTGAAAATTTCACTTACATGGAACTCTGCCATCCTCACTGGTAGACACCGATGTTTCGCCATAAAACACTTCTTAGGGCTCCTCAGTACCAATCTGGATAACATTATAAGAAAAAGCACACAAATATCATCGATGACATCGTAATGACATTCTTTCACTTATTTGATTGAATCCCATCCAAAAAGAGTATTGTTTAAATTGAGAGGACTATATTTTAAGGAGTGATTAATTTTTTGAAAAAGAAAGTTTTTGGCCTTCTACTACTCCATCTTGATACAAAAAATGTGGGACTCTTTCAAAGAAAGAAAACAATCAATTTTAGAAGTAACTCTATACATAGATGTGTAGATCATGCAAAGAAGTAACTTTCAGACACAAAATGAGAATGAGAAAATTTATGAATAATGTATAGCTTTTGAAAATCTTGAATGCATACATTGTATTTAACTTCAGTAATAACTTTTTACTATGCTGTATATTTCACTCTGACCTAATATATTTCCACGTTTTTATGATAAACGAAAAATTAAACTTTTTTCTACGAAGTAAATTCCTGTTTTTTGAACTGAAATTATTCGCAACCTATCATGACGTACAGAATGGAATATCTGTATCTTCTGTTATAGATTTCCAAATTCTCCTAAAACTTTTTAGATTTCGAATGATCTGCACATTATCGAAGAAATTGGTTGCAGAAAATGTTTATAAGGAAGCCTTATCTATAAGGAGAAAAACGAATAGAAAATTATTGTAGGCGTCGAACAGTTGAGAAGAAATTTTCTACGAAACATGAAACAGTTCTGGGCAGAGAGGCGACCTTTAATTAATGTGGACGGGACGTATTTACAACATTCATCGCATATTCGTGCAGAAAGTTGAGGCGACAAATTAATGATGCTTTTCGCAAGCCTCTACCAAAAGGACAGAGAGTAATTATAGAGAATGCGTTGGAGAAAATTATTCCATGTCGAGTGCCTATTTGAAATTTTAATAGAAAACAGTATCTCTGAACTACTATAATAAAAGATCGTCTTATAAAAAGGCTGAATTCATTCTGAATTTATCAACGAAAATATTCTGCCATGTCAATTAATATTAGTCAAAAAATTTTATGAAATTTAAAATGTCTCTAATGGGTCGAACCTGTTGGTACTTTCAGTATAGTTCGAATGTATCCATTTGTTTGCATAAAGTCTTCGTCTGAATTTAGCAGAAAGACTCTAAAACATCGCGATGATTATTTGTAGTACTAGGTTGCTTAAAATTTTTGAATACCCATTTAATTTAATCGAAATAAGCGCCATTTGAACCGGTGCACTTTTGCCAACGTAACACAATTCGATTAATTCCGTCAGCATAAAAAATGTTTTCTTGGGATTCGATGAAGTCGACGAAGGCCGTTTTTGCCTGGTCCTGATTGGCGAAGGTTCTACCGGTGAGAAAGGATGGAAGTGCTTGAAAAGATGGTAGTTGGTTGGCGAGAGGTGTGGGGAGTATGGTGGGTGAGTTAGAACTTCGACGCTTAATTCTCGAACTGTTACAAACATTGTAAAAACGATGTACGAAAGTGAAATTGTTCAATTCTTACAGTATTACACCAAATGTTAGACGTTGTGGGAGGTCGTGTGGCTTCAATTCTTGCACCAGCTGTATCTTATAAGGTTTTACACCCAAATCCTTTCGCAAAATTTT
>WOGR01002010.1:0-18400 GCA_015342045.1 Leptinotarsa lineolata | reverse complement strand
AACTATGGCTCAAAGTTTCCAGGGAACAACTGTACCAAAAATCAGTCATTTCTAGGTAAAAAGTAAGATTTTGTGGGCTAAAACATGTGAAAGTACATACAATAATAGAATAGGATGATTCAAAATAACAAAATTGTAAACAAAATATCACATTTTCACAATATGTGCTGGAAATGTTGTCCATTACATTCTAAACACTTCAAAATGTTTTTTGTACGTGACTTGTGATTACTTTTCCAATTTCCTGGGGATTCAGGTCTACAATACTCCGCACTATTCGTCGCGCAATTCTTCTTTGGTAGACACCCAGGTTACTTGATCAAGTAACATGGGAAAACTACGACTGTGAGGCTTATGACTTCAGAGTCGTTTGAAAAATCATTTCACAGTTGCAAATATGAATTA
This sequence comes from Leptinotarsa lineolata, assembly GCA_015342045.1. NCBI lineage: Eukaryota > Metazoa > Arthropoda > Insecta > Coleoptera > Chrysomelidae > Leptinotarsa > Leptinotarsa lineolata. Next base: position 17,995 of record WOGR01002010.1, on the reverse strand, counting down.
TTTCAGTTAACTTGATTTTTTCAAATGGAAAGGGGGTGCCTCGTCGGCTTTCTGTGAAAGATCATTTTCGTAAGAAAAATTTGATGCCACATACTTCCACTTTATTCTCTATATTTTTATGAATGATTGCAAGAAAGTTGCAAATTAGCCCATTGAGGTTATAAATTTTCAAAATGGCCACCTCCTTGGTCACGGCATAATTCAACTTTTTCAATTGTTGCGCGCATCACATTGATTAGATGTTTCTCAGCGATGTTCTGGAATGCGACCCTTACTTTATGCTCTAGTTCTTCACGAGCAGTTGATGTTGTATTGTAAACCTGATTTTCAATTGTTCCCCAGAAAAAATCTAGCGGAATAAGATCTGGTGACCTAGAATATGAAAAAAAAAATAATACATTTATGTAAAATTATAACAACTCAGTAATGTACCTCGCAGGCCACTGAATAGGTCCGTAAGTGTCAATTAACTTTTCTGGGAAGGTGTCATTCAGATGTTCTCTTACGACTTGAGAATTGTGAGGTGGCGCTCCATCTTGTTGAGAATAGATATCACCTTGGTTACCTAGTGGCAAATTTTCAATGAAATCAATAATTTGAGTTCTAAGGAACTGTAGATATCTTTTCCTTGTCAGTTGTCCGTCGAAAATTATTGGCCCCAAAGGTTTTCCTCCCATAATACCTATCCAGCGATTGAAACCAAATCGCTCTTGGAAATTTCTTCTTGAATTAGATGTAAATTCGTTTGAGACCAGTACCTTTCATTATTCCTATTGAACATACCCAAGTTGGTGAATCGGGTTTCATCTGAATAAATAATTTTAAATGGAAAACCTACATCTTCTCTGTATTTAGTCAAAAACCAGTGGCAATAAGTCAATCTTCGGTTGTGATCGTTATCGTGAAGATGTTGGTGTAGTTGGTACTTGAATGATCGATGATTATATTTGTGAAGAATTCTACAAACGGACGAATAACTTATATCACACTCAGAATCAATTCGGCGAATTGACGCCGTATAATTCTCTTCAACATAGGCCAACACATATACTTCTTTTTCTTCACTGATGATGCAGTTATTGGCATTTTCTTCTGGTTCATTACGCATTTTTTTCCATTTGCATTCTTTTTTGTTTCTCCATAAATTAGCAACATGTCAATTTTCTCGTTTCCAGTATAATGAATTTTCAAAAGTGACAGCATATTTATTAGCCTATTTCTTTAGGTAGTCCTAGCAACAGCTTCAATTGTTTGTCACGGATAACTAGAATAACAGGACTAGTGCATAAGTATACCAAATACGTATTATTTGTTCTTAGGTATGATCATTTCTTGCAAGTATTCAGAAAAATATAGAAAATAAAGTGAAAGTGTGTTGCATCAAATTATTCGTTTGATCTTTCACAAAAATTCGAGGAGCCACCCTCTTTCCATTTGGAAAATTCATATATGCGACTGGGGAATAATTTTCGAAATGACTGTGAAGTCATAAACCTCACACTCGTAGTTTTCCCGTGTTACTTGATCAAGAATGAAGCCTTTCACACGGTCCATGGCATTCTAGATCAAAAAATAAAAATTGGAATAAAAATTATTTTATTCGTCAAATATTGACAAGTGAAGTTTTGTTGGATTTAAAATGTCATTGAATGAAGTAAAAATATATAGGATGTTTCATTAAAAAATAGAAAGTTGGAGTCATTTCCGGTCAAACCGGAAGTTCGGCAAAGCAAGTAAATATGTTTAAAAATTTAAGTTGAACTGTAATACACAACCCCTAAATTCAGTTCTTCCATCTCTTATAATAAAAAAGTTATAGGGGCAAGTCACCTTAGAGAATCACCCGGTATAGGTTAGGTTTTGTTCAGCACATATTTTTTTCAAAAATCAACCAATTTCCTGTTCCATTGATGTTTCCGATATGTTTTTTTCAAGGTTGTGGCAAAATGGAGATGAAAAAATTCAACAATCTCTGTTTCTTCTCCACAAAACAAGGAAATGTCATTAAATGTTCAGGTCCAAACTGAGTCTGAATTTCGTAATTTGTGTGATGTCAACTTTTTCAGGAAGCAAAAATACATTTCGTTTCGTAACATTTGTTATGAAAGGACCAACTTGATAATGAGAATCAGTCACTATTTCGAGCTATTATGCAAGAAGTTGTATATAAACGAACAAGGACACATACACCCACATTTACGAATATTACTCTGCTTCCATTAACCTTGAATCTACTTCAGTAATTAGCAACATGCTTCTGCATTTATGGTAATGTTGGATGACTCAGGCCGAAATCAATTTACAACCTGTTCAAGTAGAGGGTGATTTCGCAGAATTGAATATTCCACGTCAAATTAAGCTTCAGAAAGTACGTTCTTTCTGCCATGCGGATGCTCTCTATAAGCTTTAGTCATGGAAATAATGCCCTGGAGCTATGAGCGCACTTAACTGAAGTATTGTTGAGCCCCTTGTTAGCTTAACATAACCGTTTTTCAGGGGAATCCAATTGTAAGTCAGCTCAAAATTCCCGCAACACATGCAAAAGGACATTTCGTCTCAAAACAACTTTTTCCATATAAACATTGAATTAGGTACACGAAAGAAAAACACTTTCGAAACAAATACTTTTATATGAACACTGAATTATACAAAAATCTCTTTTCTCTATTCAGTTTGTATTCCAAACATTCGTTATGGAATTGAATCAGATATCATTCACAGGATTGCTTCACAATATGGTAAATGGAAGAGGTAAGAGGTTGTTGTAACAAAAGATAACTTTCTTCTTCTGATTGATTTGGCCGTTACTTGATGACGATCCGTAGTAATTTTATATGAAAAAACAAAAGATCTTTAGCACATGAAAAAATGTGTTTTTGAATCACTCAAAAATAATGCCATATAACAAATTCATTCGACAATAACAGATAGTTGTTGGTTCACAGATAGATCAAAGACACCTTCAGGCTCTGGTGCAGGTGTTGTCAGTTGCAGACCCAGAACAGAAATATCAACCTGCCTAGGGACCTATGCGACTGTATTCCAAGCAGAAATCTTTGCTATTGAATTGTGTGCGGAGTGATTGGTAGAATCCAACCTCACACACAAGATAATAAAAATTTTCTTGGACAGTCAAGCGGCGTTGAAAGCTCCTAGCTCCTTACTTGGCAACGTCTAAATTGGTAGCAAATTGCCAAAAACGACTCTCCTCAATAGAAAGACTTTACAAATTGTCTCTGGTCTAGATTCCTCGCCACACTGGCCTGGAAGGCAACGATTCTGCTGACTCTCTTGCGAAGGAGTGTGCTGCAAGTAGCTTCATCGGACCAGAACCTGTCAATGGCATTGCTTTAGGCTTTGCCAAATGAATATTGAACACCTGGATGACAAGAAGTTTTAATGATTTCTGACAAAATCTTTCAGGGTTGGCTCAGTCCAAGGCGTTCACATATCCTTCGAAGCTTGAAACTGAATAGTTGTAAGTAGATCAGCAACAGGGGTTCTGGAACGGAAGTGGCTTATCAGTGTAAGCGGTGACGTTATCAGCGATAACAGTCGAGTTTGAATGGGTTTGAGCCACAATAAACCTTTGTGGGTTGCGTTGGAGTGTCGAAAGACCCACTCACTTCTGACCTAACCTAACCTAAAGTCGTTGGTCAATCAATACAAATATATGAAAGCTTGAAACTTTCTAAAAAAAAAATCAATCTCTACTGAAAATATTTCTTTTTCAATTCAAAGAAGATTTCTGTGGCTGGGATTTGATCAAATAAGCAAATGAGTGTCATCACATACTGCCATCGATGACATGAGTAGATTTAAATGATTCTTAACATAAAGTCGTAATTTCATCAGTTCGTTGAGAGTTTTATCTTGTATTGTTATCCAGATTGATGCCGAAGAGGCAATAAGATAAGTGTGGTATTCCGAAATATCGATGTCTGGCATTGAGGATGACAGTGTTCCATATAAGTAAAATTTTACCTCTTTCATATACTATATTGTGTAGTTATCCTGCGAATAATGTCTGGATCGATTGCAAAATGAATGTTTCGAGTACAAACTCGGTAAGAAAAAGTGACTTTCTTAAAATTCAATGATCCTGTAAACGTGTTTTTTCTATTAGCGGGTGATTTTTTGAGAGGTATAGGATTTGATTTTCAAAGAAACACAAAAAATTTGAAAAAATTGATGGAATCTTTATTGAAATCGATAGAAAAATCAATATAATTTGATGTTCGGAGATGATTTTATGCAAATATGGTCCGCGGCTCCGCTTTAGGTGGCCCATGCGCAAGGTCCAATTTTGGCACACTCTCTCTTACATATCGACCGGTATTTGACGTATAAATGCTTTAATATTGGCTTTCAGAGCGTCAGTCGTTGCTGGTTTATACCTGTAGACATGAGCCTGAACATGACCTCACAAGAAATAATCCAAAGGCGGCCAATTGACGGGTCCCAATTGTGAGATAAACTGTTCACCGAAGGCGGCCATTGTTTCGCGTGTCGTGTGGCATGTGGCATGTGGCACCGTCTTGTTGAAGCCACATGTCAGGCATGTCCATCCCTTCAATTTTTGGCAACAAAAAGTCGTCAATCATCATACGGTAGCGCTCGTCATTCACAGTAACGTTCTGGCCATTGTCGTCATTGAAGAAGTACAGCCCGATGATGCCACCGACCCATAACTCACACCAAACAGTGACCTTTTCGGGATGCTTGTAGCTCTTGCAATGCTTGTAGCTGGTATTTAGTCCAGATGCGGCAATTTTTCTTGTTAACGTATCCATTTAACCAGAAATGAGTCTCGTCGCTGAACACAATTGTTTGATGAAAATGTGGATCTTCCTCCAACTTTGCCAGCGCCCATTCACCAAATGTTAGACGTTGTGGGAGGTCGTGTGGCTTCAATTCTTGCACCAGCTGTGTCTTATAAGGTTTTACACCCAAATCCTTTCGCCAAATTTCCACGTAGTGGAGTAACAGAGGCCCAATTGCTGCGAATCGACATTTCACGGTCATCACGAACACTGGCGGATACAGCCGCAATATTTTCTTCGGTCCTCACTCTACGTATGCGTGTTGGTGGGTTAATGTCCAATAATGTAAACTGAGTTCGAAACTTAATCGCAAGCTTCCGAATAGCTCCCTCAATAGGTCGAAGAAACTACCCATAAATTGGAAGAAGTGCACGATGCACTTTCTCAACCGAGCATGAATTTTGATAAGATTCAATAATTTTTGCGTTAAGTCGATTCATGGTTAAATTATAGACCAGACTGAATAAGTTTGACAATGACACCAGACACGATTCACGCGTGATCTGTCAAAAACAATGTTGCCAAAAAGATACCAGCAAAGAAATCACTCATTATAATTAAACCAAAAAATAATTCCTATGAAATGTAACTTGTACATCAACAAAAACACAAAATACATTATTTGTCATTACATACGAGTATGTACGTACATACCCTACATCGGTACACAAGAATATGTTGTTCTTTCTTTGATTGGCCACCTTGTATTTATTAGTTACCTACAACACAGTAAATAGAACTGTGAAGATGAAGTAAAAATGATTCCTGTGCAGCTGTTACACCCATATCAGAAAACTCAGCATGAAATATTATTCCAAAACATTGAACCAACGGTAGCAATGTTGCCTGAAAATGAAAAAAATATGTTCAATAAACAGGTTCAATTTTCCAGACAGTTTATACATTCAATTCCAATCTGTTGCAAATTATGTAATAACAATTTCGGCTCACGACTGAAATTTGGCCGATTGGATCCTTGAGCTTGTACTTTAAGGTGAACTGAGTTCGGAAATACATTCGTGGTTCAGCCTAGTACCACTAAAGATACCTGTGGCGACTCACAAATGATTTGTTTTTGGGCTCCGGTGCTATTCCAAAACCCAAAATATATAAATGCTTTGTATTACTGATACGTATTTTTGAATAAGCACATCTATAAATTATCACCAGCCAACAAATGAGAAAAAAATGCGACTAATATTATAATGGCTATACATGACAGTGTAAAGCATACTGACTGCGAATACAACATCAAGCAACAATTGTCGCTGAACGTTTCGGTAGGAATGATTGGAGACTACCTAATTGATCCAATTTTTCTAACAGCAAGATCAACAGGTAAGTCCCACACGGAATTTTTGCGAGACCATTTACCCATTTTGTTAGAGAAGAAGTACCGGTACTTGTGAGAGGCAACATGTTCTTTATGCACGACGGGGCTCCAGCTCATTTAAGTGTTCTTGTCCGTTAGCATCTCGTCATCACCTACCCTAATCGCTGGATTGGACGTACAGGACCTCAAAATTTGCCAGCTCGCAGTCCTGATATGAATCCTCTAGATTTATTTTCATAGGGTCATCTGAAGGCTCTTGTTTATAAAACTCCTGTGGTAGAGGTGAATGACTTGAAGAATCGAATAATTGAGAATTGCAATGTCATAAGGAATACACCAGATATTTTTGTCGGACAATCAATGGCAAATAGATTGCAGTCGTGTATTTTATCAAAAGGTGGACATTCTGCTCATTTACTTCAAGTTCGAAATTGTTTATTATTTCCATTTGGTTTATATTTCATGTTGTCCATGGATAGTTTTTAGAACTGATTTTTTTTCTCGAAAACGAAACGAATGAAGAAAACACAACCGACGAAAAAGTTGTAGTTCCAGTAGCTTAATCTAAAAAAATAACTACAGAAAAAGTCAGTGGCGTTCTTTTTTTCTCAATATTGTTGGTTGTGGTACCCACTGAGACGCCACTGGACCCGATAAGTTCAATCTAGTTCGAGATAAATAAGCGCCTTATTACTTCAAATAACTATATTTCAAGTGTGAAAAGTTAATTCATTTCAAATGTGTCGTGGACAAAATTCTGTTGCACAGAACAGGTAAATCTAGCACTTCCTAAACAAACTCAAAAAAGAATTCAAATACTTACATTTATTAGTACAATTGCGAAAACAACTACCCATCCATAACCACCATCAAGTGGAGTAAATTCGACTTTATCCTTTTCAGCATCATTTTCTGGGCTTAGCTCGTTTTCTTTTTCCATAATCTGGTCACGATTCCGGAACTAGTTACTGAGTACCTGTTATCTGTTCAAAAGAAATTAAACTGAGTTGACAACTTAACAATATTTTAATTATGGAAATATAATGAAACTGAACAAAGCTGAGATAAAATCATTATCTATAACAGTAGTGAATGAGCATTCAAGAAAATGATACTCTTGTTTGTCAGACATGTGCAAACAGGGACGGCTCTAACGAGGAAAGATAAGATTAAAGTAACCCTCAATAATAATGAAAATAATAATTTATTTTCCATCAGACAATACAGAAATTATAAAAGATTCCCCATTAAAAATCTAAAGAAAATGCCTTATATAGAAAAATAACTCTATGTATACACATAACAACCTATACAGGAACAATAACGTTTTGTTTTTGTAAATATTCTTCAACGGAGTATAAGCTTTCATTCAAAAAATAATTTTTCAGAGCTTTCTCGAAACTGTATTTGTTTCGCATATTTTTATATCATTTGGAATTGAATACTCTGGGAGCCATAGCTGTATTTGAATTATAGTGAATGTCAGTACTACCAAAATGATATATAAAAATCATTTTTTGTCGAATATTCATTTTGTGTTGTAAATTAACTACTTCTAGATCTGATTCGGAATAATACTCCCTACATTGATGCTGTTGCTTTAATTCAATAATTTGCCGCTTCAAATACATAAGGATAACTGGCAAATGCTCCATTTTCCACAATCTGTCTCTGTCGGACTCATTGACGAACGTACTACGAGTTTACTTAACTCCAAGCTTCCAAATTATACCAAATTCAGTTGTCTGTGATCTGCATATACATGATTTGCTATACATATTTGCGTCGTTATAATTCGAACTATGACATTAATCACAATTCATAGTTTCAAAATTAGCTGTTCATTATTATGGTATGAATAAATAATCTTACCCTCTTTTATTTCAGAAGTTCTTGACGAAAAAACACTTTTCTACAGTAAAAAACAACAAATAATGATCAAATTAATAAAAATTCTCCATTGCATAGTGCGCCATCTAATACCTAGAAGCTAAAATGTAAGTAACACTTTGACATTGATGAAAGTTCAACCAGTCTCCCATAGGTGGCTATTAAATGTTTTACCTTTGTATATAGACTATATACAAAGGTATATATATTTGTATTTTTATCAACAAAAATTATAAATCCAGAAGCGTAATTGGTGACAGCGGTTGTATAAGAAGTACCAATAAAGAAAGAAGATTGAAGCAGATTGGAGTTTATGTTGAATCAAGATGTTTAGAATATCACTTGGACTCCTTCTCTATGTGAAGTATTTTGTCTAAAACTATCGACCTATAGCACTCTTGATAAAAAAAAAATAGATTTGATAAAATTCAGCATTCCATTCACAGAGCTGCTGAGAACACCTCAAGTGAAACTGCTTGACAATGTCAAGTTGGCACTTTAATTATCAACGTTGTTACATTTGGGAATGAATTGATATCAGGTGAAAAATATTTTTTTTTACATTTATGGCCCATAAATTAAAGTTTTCCACAGAATACGCGCGACAGATTTCGATTTTTGCAGCATCTATCAACACATGTACGAAGTTGGGTCAATCTCGTTTCCCTCATCGACAGTTTTTGACAAAACGAAAACGAATCAGTAGAAACGCCAGAGTTTCTATACGTTTTGTGTTGAATATATTGTGTGTTGGAAGGGAGAAAAAAGAATAGAGAAACAGGAAGTGAATCATCAGATGTTACTGAATAAACAGAAGCAAAAGAAATGGAAGAACGAGAAAAAAAGAGATCAAGAAAGGATCTGATGAACGGGAAAGTTAAGAAGAAAAAAACATGGTACGAGAAACATATTTTGCAATAAGAAAACGTTTAATCAGGCAAAATTAACTGTAGCTTCCAAGGGAAGTGTTTTTTTAAGAAATGGGAACGAAGTTTATAGAAGTACGATTGTTTGCGAATAGGTAACACTGTCAAAAAGTCAAAAAACTTGAATAAATCGTCTTTGAGAAAGTGGCATTTCCTGGATGTGAAAATAAACACTGCACTGATACTAGCTCTTTAGAGTCGACCAGATCAGCGCATTTTGGAAAACAATCTATTAAAAAATCTGGAAATACAACACCGATAAAATAATCCTTGAAAATAGTAGCCAACCCAGGAGCAGTCTTCAACAACCTACATAAAAATAAATTATTGTCTAAGTGCTACACGATATTGTTTGTTAGTTCCTACATCACTTCGCTAGATAACTGATATATGTATGTGTTTCATTCGAAACACATATCACTTATAAACCTTCAGGAAACCATTTCTTGGCTTCAGTGCATTGAGTGGGAATATGGAACAAAGGTACATTTCATTTCTAGGAAAATAAAATAATGATTCCATTAAAAAACCGTACATTTTCGTTGTTACAGAAAACCTTGAACGCTTCGTTGTATGTCAAATCATTCAAATCAATTATTTATTTGAATGTATGATGAAGAGATATATGAACTTATTGGACTAGTCGTATGTAACAGAAATAAATTGATGAAAGAACAGTTATCACTTCATAAATTAAACAATTGTACTCAAAAGTACATTGGAATGACAGTATGCAAATTAAAAACAACCCAAGTATAGGTGGAAAGCGGCGGGTGGGCACCACAAAAGGCTACTCCATAGTCCTGATTTGAATCCACTATATTTTTTGTTTGGTAAGAATTGAAGCGAAAAGTGGCGATATAGTTACGGAACACCTTGTTTATTAAAGTTCTGAGTAAGGTTCACTCATCATAACTGGGCCAATGTAGTAGATGTCAAACCCAAAAAAGGAGCATACAGAAGAAGACGAAAAATATAGAATCATACATAATATATGGACTGGGCGTGAAGTCACTCCTACTTATATTCCACCTGCCGATCATACAACTGTTGGCCAATGCGTCATAGCATCATTTGACAAATCAAATTTCAGAATTTTCACATAGAAATATGCAACACGTAAAATCATCGTGACGTATCTGACTTCAAGTGTATGAGTGACGTAAATGCCATGATATGATATTCACCATCTTTTTTTGGTTGTTGGAGACAATGTTCTCTCTTTAATGGCCAGTCCATATCATAACATCATTGCTACCGTCATCTGTGGAGATAACCTCAAAACTTATAAATTAAATATGCAAATGGTTGATTCTCTTTTGCCACAATAACAATAATATAAAGGGCTTAAATAATTCTTCAGCAAGAGTAACAAAACAGTCTATCAGTTTAAAGAATTATTAATAAAATAATGGCAGGCATAACTTCGGCAAGTCGCCGATTATTGTCTGCTTGCTTATCTGTCCAAAACAAGGTAAATGTACATTGTATCTATTGAGCATTGAGTGATATGTATAGAGGCAATATCAAAACTTATTGTTAATGCATATTGTTAAAAGACGCGTAAAAAATACCATCCACTCTGTAAATTTTCCCATAACACTGATATATATATAAATAAAACTTCATCACATTTCTGATGTGTGAGAAGAGAGATTTTAATTATTATTTATATGTTGAAATGTATATTACCAATTTACTGTGTAATTTTTCAATGGTTACTAAATTGTTAATAGTGAATGCATTTTCATTTTACTAAATCCATTACTGTTCCAGACTTTACAATTTGTGAGGTGGTCCAGCTATAAATCATCGCCTTTCCTAGAAGACGTTGAAGTGAACACAAAATATGAAGTTACTAGGGATCCACATGACTGGCAATATGTGCAAAGAGCTTTACCCGTGCATCTAGTACCAGAGCCACTGAAGAAAGAAACATATCCTTCAGGTTGGAAACCACAGGCTGAAGACATGAAAAGTAAACCATACTTTGTTGAAAGAACGAGGAACCACATGATTCCTGTTTATTTGAAACTGGGACAGAGAGGAATAAGAAAGCATACGATTATCAGAAGAATTCAAGGCGATATATTTCAATTAGAAAAAGACCTTTTGAAATTCCTACATAAAGACACCTTCAAACCAATTCGAAGCCACGTTAATGAATTTGCCGGATTCATAAGAATGAATGGAGATTTTGTAAATGCAGTAAAGTATTGGTTAGAGCAAAACCAGTTTTGATTACTCTCAATAAATTATTGTTAGCTGGTAGTGTTTCATTAAACCTCAACAGGAAAGATATTCTTTATATACGAAACTAATATAATTTTCGGAGAGCGGGAAGGGAAAATGTGTAAAAAAGAGTGGGGGTACCAGTAGAGTAGTTTCAAAATAAAGATATATACGTGTGTGTGGGTCATATTTTGATAGTAAAATTCTTATTAATTTGTATTTGAAAATAAAGCTCAATATATTGATTTGAAGAGTTTAAAAAACAATAGTGGTCCTTCGGGCCAGATCAGAATACTTTGACTGATTTGCTTGGCTCCTCCATTGCTCCACAGCGTATTTTTTGGTTGTCCCCGCTTAGACATGAAACTATGAATTGCCATAATTGTGGAACTAGTATCAAAATTGGGTGTTATATCAATATGTATTGCTGTAACTGTGAGGCAGGTAAATATCTTTTCTCCAATTTTTTGTCAGTGTGTATGTAACTTAGCCAATAAAATACTGCAATCAGCATCAGATTTATTTGTAGAAGCTTCATCGAACTGTTTGTTGTGACATGGATGACATACTACTCTGTTGAAAAAATAAGGTGAATTTTCATTTTCACAAATGTACAAAGGGCTTGTTTCATTTGAAAGTAATTTCAAATTGAAAAACAGTGCACTTTGTTTCAGCTCTCTAAATACCGTTGTTTTCCCGCAAATCATTATTAAAAATCGGATTTTCTAGGCCCGTGACGTCACGGGTCTAGTCTCGCCTCTTATTTGATTGACCAATAGAAACAATATAAAGAATCAACATTGTCAAATCGTAAAATTTACTGATAGTTTCTGATTCATTCCCGATTCAAAATAAAATCAGTTATTTTCGAGAACTATTTAAAACTGTTTTTCCGTTAATCAGCTGAATCTAAGAAACAACTGCAAGAAATGCATTAGAAGGGAGAATTAATTATACATGGGATTCAAATTACACAAAACGCAATAAAAACGTTATTTTAAAAATATCTCCAGTAGTAAACACTTTCATGTTGATATCACAGAAATTTTAATAGTGGAAGTGTATATGAACCCGTTAACGTTTAAATTAATGAAAACATTCTCCACATGAAATAAAATATACAGGATAATCATGGTTGGAAATAACATATATATATAAAATCAGTACACAAAATCGAAAGATCACAAAATATTTGCCTAAACTATGATTTTATACATTTTATTCTGTGGAATGTTATTTATGAATATAATCAATATCAAATGAAACCTAATTTACGCTTTCTGTTTTCTTGTACCTTGCCGCACAATTAAGAGCAGCACAAGAATGCACCATAATAATAGTCAAACATACCTCAAAAATACTTTCAAAACACACACAAACTAAACCCAAAAACGAATCGTTCTTACGGGAGCTGTCAGCTAAGAAAAAGTTGAAACTCGCTGTTACAAAAAGAGGCAGAGTGGACCCGATATTACATACAATTTTAATGCCAAATAAACTAATAGTTTAAAACCTTCTGTAATTATTCATTTATTTGAGAATAAAGCAAACAGACGAATATACAATAACAAGATCTCTCGAATCCACAAATCGAGTATAAAAATGGACAATAATCGATGCCTTGATAGCTGATAGAGTACAAGTTATATCTAAAAATAATTCCAAATAAATTTTAAGGAGCTGTATTTTCAAACGGTTCTTGAAGGCTTATGAACCCTAATGAAACAAATCAATTATGCATTCATGCCACTCACCAAAAATAAGAATTCAACGTTACTGGTATATTTGCCACATTGCCACCCAATCAGCTATCTCTCTTTAATGTATGGGACAATGTACTCTTTCCAATGTCAATGGTTTCGACACATAACTTCGTATTTTTGTTAAAATAATAGACACCCGCCGAGACCTGCCTATTATAAAAGAAAACGTTCTTTAATTTGAAAATTATAACAAACAAATCGGATTATGACAGTTGTATTCACAACGAGTTGACAACAATAACAATAAAAATGGCGTCTGTCGAATTGGATCACTATACTTTAGTTCCGTGAAATACGTTTTTTGAATTTATGATATAAATCAAATCTCGCCACACACGCCATACAAAACAATCATAACTTTCCCCCGCCAGAAAACATCAAACACATATCAGGGTGATAATTAAAAATATTGCGTACTCACATATATATTCAATCGATCACTTCAAAAACACTTCACTAACTTTCGTCTAGAGCTTCTGATAATTCCTTTTCCACATTCTCTGTTTCACTATCACTGTCGTCATTTAAATCAATAATGAATTTATTTCCACCATTAATATGGAAGTGTACAATCTCCATATAGTCTTTTTCAACCAAAATTACTTTTTCAATCCTTTTCTGCCAGTCTTCTTCGGTAATATTAGATACTAATTCTTTAATTAGCTCTATTACCTTCTTATTATATTTTGGAAAATTATTTTTACGCCTGATGCTTTGTTTTAATTTTTCCCAAATCAATTCGATGGGATTGAAAACACAAAAATAAGGGGGAAGTCTCAGTATGAGAAAGTAATTTCGGTCAAATCTAATGTTGCTTATAATAGTTTGTTTCCTTCGAAACCAAACTTAAGATGTAGATTCTTATATACATTGAAACATACTCTCTGTTTCAATATTCAAATGCATCCCAATCTTATTCACTGGTATCTCTTTTTCGTATTGTTCACCATCGCTATTGGAATCTCTACACTGGAAAAAGTCTGCGTTGTTATCACATTCATTATTACTATTAGTACTTGTCCAAGGACGCCATATTTTAAACAGATAAGAAAAATTTTAAGTATATAATTATAACTGCGCCAATATCGAATTCTAACAGTTCGCGATCAGTTCCTGAACTTTAACATTGATGAGACGGCGACGATAACCATACCCGCATTTTCCGATTTCTATTTGTCACTGTAACATAATTCCAAATTTAATTTTACGATGCTTCAGCTAATCATAAAATGCATAAACCGCCAATTCTAGAGTCCACATGGACTAGTCGGCAGGCGGTTCACTTTTATGTATTGGTTTTTTTCTTTTGAGAAAGCCGATACTTTTTAAGTGTGCACAATACCGGTTATTTGGACTATACTTATTTGTTTGCACGTATATATGAATGTATGCAGGTTTGTATGTTTATTTTAACAACTTTTTTTTCGCTTCTTAGGAATCGTTTGAATTGTCCATTTCTTATCAGTCTTCGGAATACCCTGCAACTTCCTGGGCGTGATGCGTTTTTCCCCATCTTTTCATCTCTTGCTGGACGTATGTCATATTCTTCTGGATATAATTTAGATTTTCCATAAATGACAATGACTATTTTTATATAGATATATGCCACTGATGTTATGAATAAATTTGTTTCGATTTAATTTTGATTTGATTTCTTGGTTTAAAATTTTGGATACTCCGTTTCTCTGTAGCTCTGAAAGTATTTACCTTCAGTATTGAGCGATAAAGCTCGTCCCGTTTTTCCTTCCATACCGAACTTTAATGCTTTCTTCAGTCTATCATTATATCTGGTCTTTCAGGTGACCGTTACACAACAGCAAACGCAATTACCCACCGCAGGAGCTAACTTGGAGGATCTCATTCACCTACAGGGTCCCCTCACGGAAGATGCAGTCATGAAATGTTTGCAGGCACGATTCCAAGCTTCCAATTTTTACGTGAGTACAGTACAGGGCAGGCCCAGATATGCAGTTTAGTTTCAATGTCTGATTTGTGTGCATTTGAGTTTTAATCGAATCAGCATTTTGTCACCACTCTTATGTATTTACAGATAGACAGCATATGAAAGACTAGGTATCACTTGTTAAATAACGATAGGACAATGTCATATTTATAAAAGCATCAACATAGCTGGAAGAAGTAGGTTTAATTATCTACTGATGATGATAACTTGGTTAGCAAAACTCGCGTCAAGATGCAGCATTTTTGTTTTGATGAGGAAAAAGTGGTTTCAAAGGAGTCTCAAATATTTTCAGCGTGACTTCCACTAGTTATTTTCTACCCTTTACAAAAACCGATGTAGGACAGTTTCCCATCACGATTCTGGTGACAACCAGAAGAATTATACATAATAATAATAAGTTGTTTCCAAGCTTCTTATACACATGAATACTCACCGCAGTTGACCGAGTATTCGAACGGAGCAGAGAGTGTCGAAGAGAGAAATCGCTGGATGTAAAGAGAATCTGCTCATCGATAGATGTGTAACGCAGGACTCGATACAATATAAGCGTAACCTCTCTATAGCCTGGATCGATTACCGCAAGGCATTTGATACAACATCGCATGAACTCATCTTGCATTTGCTTAGATGCCTTGCGGTACCCGACAAAATAGTGAGATGTCTTGAACAACTGATACCACTCTGGTGGACTCGCATCACCATAACATCTGGTCAAGCCAGAGTCCAAATAGGGTGGGTTACTTTCAGAAGGGGTGTATTTTAGGGCGATTCCTTCAGTCACCTTCTCTTCTGCACCTCACTATTACCATTATCCGTTACACTGAGAAATACTCGAGGGAATAACTGTGGCACCCCCGAAACCGGAGGCACAAGGTCACTCATTTGTTTTATATGGATAATCTTAAACTTTATTCCTCTGGAGAGAAGGTCCTCCATCAGTCCTTGAGGGTAGTGGAAGAGTACACGCATACTATTGGTATGAAATTCGGAATAGACAAATGTGCAATGCTCCATCTCAAAAGAGGACGATGCAGGGACTACGGAGAAGATGTGCAGCTCGTAGATGGAAGCATCCTACACCATCTGAATGCCGAAGAGACGTATACTTACCTCGAAGAGGAACAACGCCACTCACAAGAGGTAACAGCAGTGCCCTAAAAAGAAATGCAACAATTCCTGCTCTCTCATGGTCGCTAACCATGCAGAGAAAGGGATCCGAACTCCTGTCGACTTTAAAGGCTACATCCAGTACCATTCTATCATGTAGACACTCCAAACTCCCTGTTGTCGAGGGAAGTACAAACGTGGAATGGACAATTTCGGATGCAAACTCTTATGGAGATGCATCATTTTTCGGGTCTTTACGTCGAGTTGATACAGCTCCTCTCAAGTCCACTTCACTACTCCAAAACGAGTAGAGTAAGATTGTAACGGCAAACATATTTGTTGCAGCAACTTTGTTCTTCCCCGACAGTTGCCGCGGATAGAATTTTTCACTGCTGTTACCTCTTGTCGGTGGTGTTGTTCCACCCCGAGGTAAGTATACGTTTCTCCGGCATCCAGATGGTGTAGGATGTTTCCATCTACGAGCTGCATATCCTCTCCGTAGTCCCCGAATCGTCATCTTTTGAGATGGAGCATGGCACATTTGTCTCACTGTTTTGTCGGGTACCGCAAGGCATCTGAGCAAATGCAAGATGAGCTCATGCGATGTGGTATCAAATGCCTTGCGGTAATTGATCGATTATTATTATTATTATCCCCGTAGTGTGCGCTGGTCGGGTCCTATCCCCTGAAGGCCCGAAACATTAGGGAGGGCGCGCCAGCATTATCAACCAATGACCAATCCCCACACCGTGGGGTAAGTGATCATTAGGTCCGAGAATAATGTGCCCTGAGCACATTATTATTATTATTAAATACCTGGTTGATTTTTCGGTCTGTTTCGGCGGCGCTTTGATTCAATTGGAATTCGTAGAGAAATATTGGCCGACAATAATTCAACGACATCATATACTAATAAGCTAAAAGAAGGTAAAAAATTCGATGTTGGAAAAAAATGAACAGCATCAATGTATAGAATACAAAATTCTCAATCAATCAATACAACACAGTACAGTAATTATTTATTAAGACATGGAGTTACAAAGACACATGACATAAAAACGGACAAAACTTTTGAAACAACCTTATATTTATCACAATTTGATCATGATTATTCATGTAATATCGTATCACCCAGTAATAGATATTTCTTTTTTGATCAAATCAATAATCATCAAATAACGATTTGTTGTTTTATGTATAAATCCAGTATGGTTTTTCATTGAAAATCGAACATAATAATTTTATCATATATGTTTTGGTAAAAAAATATTAATTTCAATCTCTGGTTTCGAGGAAAGAATCTGGTCTTTCTTGATCAAAACCTTTTTTATTTTGAGGTCGGTCCTGTGTAAAGAAGGCGTGACCCCTGATATTTAATTTTTTCGTTTTAGCTCACGTCTTATTGGAAACCCAACATGAGAGATCATAATCTGTGAAAGTGTAGTGAATTTTATCCTGTTCTGCGGGTCAGGGCTTGGACAATTACTACCGGTAATTGTTCAACAGTACGATGCATTTTCTTTGGTCTAGCAAAGATACGATTAATATGAAGAGAGATATGCCTTTTTGAAAATATTGGACATGCAAAATTTTTTTTCAGCAAAGTCGGATTGAAGAGGAAGTTTACTGATGGTTTTTCATGAATTCTTTGAATTTTTTCTTCTGCCTCCTTTTATTCACAAAACTGAAAATACTGCAATAATTGAAATAATTGCTACAATTTACTATATAAATCAAAGACGCATAATCTATTCTAGTCTTTCTTCTTAAGCAGCGGGGTAATAAATCGTTTTCAAGTCGCTGTTTCATAGGCCTACAAAATAAGTAGGTTGAAAAATTACAAATGTATGATTTGATACAACAAATCTCAAAATAAGAGGTTCATTCTTATAGTACGTGGGCATACTTGAAGACTGGCTTCAAATCAAATTATCTAAATGAACAATTCGTTCAGGCCC
>WOGR01002009.1:0-18404 GCA_015342045.1 Leptinotarsa lineolata | reverse complement strand
TTTCAATGATGTATCACAAGTAGGGGTTTGCAATTCAAACTTTTTGAGTTTTGGTGGGTGGGGCCTTGATGGTTGATGGGGGTGACTTCTCTTTCATGTAATTTTAGTTTCACTTCACTATCCTAGAAACAGTTTCGAACATTTTTCGATATCAGCTTTCGTTCGTGAGATATAGCCCATTGTAAGTTTTAAAATTGATACACTGTATAATATGAAACTTAACTTCTCTTCTTGACTACATATCGAAATCCAATAAGAACTGATTGTGAAGAATATAGAAAATTGTCATTTGTATATATTTTCAAATGTTATACCATAATTCCAACTCTCAACTCTTTATCAATATTTTTAAGTCATGAAGTATCTTGCAATTTATTCCACTTAGAATATCTATATTTATAGCCAATATTCATTTGAAATCACTTTATGAATATATCGTATCTAAAATAGAAATGCACAGAATCAAAAATACAATAGTTGAAGTTTTAGTTCATCACCAGGTACTTATAATCCATAACTTATTCAAGTAACACTTTATTGTGAGATTTCCACTAGACAGTTTACGAGCGTTTTCATACTCGTTGAATACGTTATGGATTTCCATCAAGTATCAGCCAATTTCATCATAGCATGAGTTATAAGACTTCAAAAATGTTTATTCGGTTCGTTTTCGTAAGATATTTTTTTCACTCACAAAGATAGCAAAGTCTTGCTCAGATTGTATTCAAAAAATGATGAGGTAGACAACACTGTGTAGAAATTATCCTCACACTGGGATGGACAGTCACATATGTTTATTCCTTCAAATTCGGAGACCTTACTCTTGACATCGTTGAGACATGGGATGCTTGAAATATTACATATTGGTGCCTCTGCAATATTGAATCAATTATAAATATAAATAGTAATATGTGTTTTCAAAACTCAATATGAAATAATGATTTTTTCAAATTATACATTACTTTTTCAGTTTTCAAATAAAAAATCGAGAGAAACATTTTAAATTCGAAGAAAACCAAGTAGAAATAAGAAGAACAGGTCATCAAAAAATAATCTTTGCAGTGAAGCTAAAATAGTCTAAAGGCAAACTTTCATTCCACAACACTCATTTGGAAATTGGATTACATTTGACAACAAACTATTTCTGAATAATTCTGATGACTGAAAATTTCAGAATGAACATTTGAACAAAAACTCCATCGAAATAATACAGTATTGAAAGTCTTTATTGGTTGAACTTTGTGATATTTTGTATGACTTGTTCAGCCAGACTTTTCCATATTTGTTCTTGTCATTTGATCTTGTTCCACGGTACTTTAATGGAAGATGAATAGCAATCGATGTTATTGAACCCAACGTTGAAGCCTTTGTAATAGTATTTCACGTTATGAATCTGTTGACGACTTCTAAGAGTTGCTTCACGGACGAGTACTAGTATATGAAATTTTTAACCAAACAAAATCTAATCTGTGACCTAACCAAACCAAAACTAGATTTATTATTCAATTACTTTCTCATACATTTTCTACACACTTGGGACTGGATTTCCGTAAAACTTCTAATAAAAATCTCACCTAACATATAATCAAACCTAGCCTGATAAGTAATAGAGGCAATTCTATGCAATGCACATTCCAGTTATTCAAAAATGGGAAATATAATTACTCACAACCTCAAAGAATAATGTAAAGACAGTAAAGAAATGGGCTAAATTTATCATTTCTATTGTGATCCTCTACTGATTACTAGAATGTTTTGTTGAAACCAATTCCATCCAAAAATCTTCAAAATGTTCTCCATTTCAAGTTGTTCTGAAGCTTCTCTGAAAATTTCTTCGAAATTGGCTACTACGTTGTTTTTTCAGTACATCTTTACCAAATTCCGACATAGTAGCACATGCGTGGTTTCATTTTTCAACGTGAAGAGAAAAATCCCGAATAGTCAAGAAACCCAGATTGTGACACAGTTTGCCATTTTAAGAAAGCAATGTATGGTTCAAAAGAAGTTGGCCGTCAATTATTTCACAAACTTGACTCCTAATCCGGCAGTTAGATATCAAATCATCATCAACAGACCCCATCGTTTGAAGGTAACAATGAAATCATTTCGGTTATATGGGTTGACAATATTGTTTTTACTCCCAGTATAAAAAACAGTACTCAAATTCCTGGAAGGTACAAACTGGTAAGCCGATGTGTTGTTTGCTGTTGATAACAGGATCTTCTCCAGAAGAACGAAAGTTCCGTACTGGATAGTGTAATATATTGAAAAAATGTTATTTATTCTGTATTAGATCAGTAAACGTATTTGTTTATCATAGTAGTGTTTGTCATTGAAATGTTAATAAGATTTTTTCAATTTGTATTGCTCTCATACTTTTGATAAAGTTACTATAGCGGGCTTTCTCGTTATTATATTGGCGACGAGAATTCAGAAGGAAAGCAATTCGAAAGTTGAATGAATATGGCATTAATTGGAGCAATTCAGTAGTTTGATCCAAAAAGTATTAGTTGGTTGTTGTACCAAGAACAACTTCCTTATGTATATCATTTCATTCAATGACAAAGATCTAAAGAATGATCGCAGAGTATCAGCACTTCTAAGTTTATATGGAGCAGATACATATGAAGTACTTCGAGATTTATACACACCTAATCTACCAAAGGAAAAATCTTATGAACAATTGTGTACCTGATTGAAGACTCATTTTTTTCAATCTGTGTATACCATGAAAGAATTGAGTTTTTCTCCAATAACCTGTATATACCGTGAAAGAATTGAGTTTTACGATGTTAGACAGGAAGAAAATGAATCAGTTAGCAAGTGATATGCAAAAATTCATAATTTGGCAACAAACTGTGAGTTTAGACAGCAGTTAGATAAGATTTTGAGAAACAAATTCGTATGTATGATGCAGAAGGGTAGAATAAGAGATCGTTTATGTGAAGAGAAGCTTGATGTCAAACTAGATAAATTATTGGAGATAACTCTCACCAAAGAAATATGGAATCTAGCTGAAAACCAACATGACATGAACATGCTAAACAATTGGAATGGTAAGCAAAGGAATAGAAAAAATATAGAAGAGGCTTCGAGAAGTAATTATGAAGATTTTAATAAATCACCGAGGAAATGAAAATGAAAGTGTTGTGGACATTTTCATAAAGGGTTGGACTTCTTCAGAAAGTTTTTTCTAGTAATAAAAGTACACATCAAAATGTAATTGAAGTGGAACATGATGCAGTTGAAATCAATAATATTTATTTACATGATAACAAACCTCTGTATTTGGATATTTCTCCAAACAATAACATTCTAAGCATGCAAGTCGATTCTTGAAGTGAAACATGATGCAGTTGAAATCAATAATATTCATTTTCATGATAACAAACCTCTGTAATTTGATATTTCTCCAAACAATAACATTCTAAGAATGCAAGTCGATTCTGGTTCAGGTTTATCTATCATTTCTGATTCAGTTTATCCGATTTGTTCAATTGTGAATTGAACGATTCTAGCATAACTTTACGAAGCTTTTTAGGATCTAGAATAAAACCTATAGGATATATTGAAGTTGATATAAAATTTATTGACAAATTATGTAGAAGCTTTATTTTACATATTGTCGAAAAAGATGAAGCTTATCAAAATATACTGGGTGGAGATTTTTGCAAAAATTCAAATTTCGTTTGACTGCAGATATTTTGAATATTCAGGCAAATAATGTGGATTATTCAACAGAGGAATTTGCTGAAATTTTTGATGACAAATTAGGTTGTTATAAATTTAAAACTTTTCATTTGCAGCTGAAAGAAAATTTCCAATCAGTGTTTTTGAAACCTCGTTCTATTCGTTTAGCGTTCAAAGAAAAAGTCGAAGGTGAACTAGATAGAATGGAAGAAGCTGGTATAATATCACAAGTTGAGACTAGTGAATGGGACACGCCACTAGTACCTGTTTTGAAGGAAGTTGGAAGTTCAAAATGGGCAGGTGATTTTAAGGTTACCGTCAATAAATTTTTGGTGGATGTTAATTATCCAATTCCTAAAATTCATGAAATTTTTCTCAGTTTAATGGTGGGGAAAGTTTTTCAAAAATATTTGAAGAATCCGGTATGATTTTATGTTGGTCAACGCATAAAGGTTTATTCAGATTGAATAGGATACCGTATAGTATCGAAGTAGCACCTGCCATTTTCCAAAGAACTTTAGAGCAACTTTTGAAAGGTTTGAAGTGTGTGGTAAATTTTTCAGATGATATTATTATAAAAGAAAAAAATAGAGCAGGACATAAATATAACATTAGACAAGTTTTCGATAGGCTTAGGGTAACAGGTTTGAAAATATAACTGTCGGAATGTGTATTTTTTGCCAAGGAAGTCACATACCTGGGACATACTATCACTAGAGAGGGATTGAATAAAAATATCGATGTAGTTAAAGCAATTTCGGAAGCTTCTGAACCTCGTGGTGTGACTGAATTGAATTTGCTGGGTTGGTTGATTATTATTCAGAATCTGTTCCGAAATTGTCAATAATAATGAAACCTATATATGATCTCTTTTATAAGAATGTGTAATTTGTTTGAAGTCAAGATATTGAAAAAGCAATAACTTCTGATAGAATTCATATACATTTTGATCCAAATTCACTTATTGTTTTATCAACGGATGCGTGTCAAGATATGATGGTATTGCAGCTCACAAAATATCTAATGGTGATTTGAGATATGTTATTTTCATATCGAGAACGCTCATGCCTACAGAAAAAAAATTATTCTGTACTTGATAAAGGAGCTTTGGCTATTTATTGGAGTGTGAAAAAGCTTTATCACTATCTTATGGGACATGATTTTACTATTCTGAGTGATCATCGACCATTAACGTCAATATTTGGCAAAAATAAAGGCGGGCGTTAAACGCAGAATGGTAGTCGAGTTACCGGCGGGCGTAAAACGTGAAATGGTTGTGGAATCGCCGGCAGGCGTGAAACGTTGGAAGACGGAGTCGTCGGCGGATTTAAAACGCAGGACTAAGGTCAAGGCGTCGGCGGACGTTAAACGCACACAGGAAACCCAGTATAGGTCCATGGGACTCAGTTCTGGTGAATTTGGTGGCCAATTCCAGAAAAAGTCTATAGGGCTAGAGTCTGGAAGGTCAGGTGGCCCTACCTTGAATGACTAAACAGGACTGAGGTCTGGAGAGTCAGTAGACCCCACCGTTAGGACTGGGTCAATGGGGCTCAGGTCTGGTGGACCTGCAGGCAGCAAAGAAGCCGAACAAGGGCAGGAAAGGTTAAGGGAACCTGTGCCTGCTACATGAGGACTTCGTGAAGAAGAAAAAAGTGAGCAGCGACGCAAGATGGTTGCAATCCAGGTTGCGGAAGTAGCAGAGAAGTTGGTGGAAGAGGAATCACCTAGACCACAAGGAAGCGGCACAGTGGTGCTAGAAGCAAGGCTAGAGAAAGCCTTTCGTCTTTGAGGGGTATGTACTCGAAGAGGCAACTTTTTGTCTTGGACAGGAAGAATTCCTGCATTAGGGACATACTTCGAAGCAGGAAGGGAGCTCTTCCAGGAAGGAAAAACAGCTTCACGGCTGTGCTCCTGACCTGCAGACATCCAGTCCGGGAGTTGAGGGAACTTGAGTCGACGTGTGTTACAGGCGCTGTCGGTGTACCTAGGATGGGTACGGGAACTGATAGCGTGACTGGTAGTCGAGGTCAAGTGGATTCAGGTCTGGTCAGACAGGTGGTAGGAGATGTTGGAGGAATTCGTTTGGATGGAAACCCCCAGCCAACGGTAAATGCCGAACCAAGGTGCGCGCGAACCTCGAGGGATCCCTGCCCGGACAGCATGGGGGAGGCACAGCAGCAGGCGGATGTAGTGGTCAGGCAAACCCTGGGTATTTCACCGTGGTTTCTGGAAATCAAGATGTGGAATATCGTTTTCTAAGAGAAAGGAAGAATCTTTTGCAAGATTAACTAAATTTGTTAATTTTACTAGGAAAATGTTGATTTTCTTGAAAATGATATTTTCAGATATTTAGCTAGGGAAATCGAACTTTCTTCCGAAAAGCATCGATAGGTCTTCCTAATAGCTTTCGTTTGATATCCCAACCATTTTTCTAGCATGAAAGGTTCAAATTTTATTCAGATTTGAGTGATGAGAGTTTTTATAACTTTCAAGTGGATTCCTTCGTTAGGTGAATGCAAAATAATTTGGACCCGAAAACTCCCGAACGAGCACGAGGGCCGTTCGGCGTTTTAACTAGAATTTGATTTCAAACTCGGCCAATCGAAAAAGTGATCAAAAGGCCTCCCTGAGTGTTTGTGTTTTTCTCGAACACCGATTGGACGAAAAGAATCTGTTCCTTGAGTATGAGGACAAATGCTGACAGCGAATTGGGCGGAGAGAATTCGGATCTTTCGTATGAAGATAGGAATGCTCAAGATCTGTTAGCTAGTTTGATTTAGAACTTGGACTTGTACTAAACAACTTAGAAATAGAAATTTTCGGACAAATCGACACCAGAAATTGAGATTTTCACTGAAATTTTACGAGAAATCTTTGACGATATTGGAATTTTTTGAGGAAATTTTACCGAAACTTGGGAATTTTTGGAAACAGTTTTCAGGCTTGAAAACTTTGGAGATCCTCCGAGTGGATACTTCGATTAAAATCCGTATTCTTCGATATCTCGAGCTCCCTTTAGAGCCTTTTGACATATACAGTGAACTAGGAGTTGCAGGGAACTGAAACTTCGGGGATATTTTGTTGGAGGGCTACGGTTGCAGTAGCCAGAGGAGCAGACAACTATTTCAAGGAATTTTGATATTGCTAATCCTGGTTTTCTGATGTTCAGGTTCCTGCTAGACACGCCTTCTCCAAAAATCCTACAAAGCGAAGAGTAGGTCCTCACTGAAGTTGCCCACCCCCAGGTACCGATCACCTTACGGTGTTAAACGGTCTGGTATAACGAGGTTAAAGCAGGGAGGTCAAGACACCATTAGATTAGTCTGTCGGGCTGTCGACTCAACGTTACCGTTGGGACCTTCCAGGACAACGATACCTATCTTCCAAATCCTGCGAGCGGCTCTCATCCTAGGGTGCAGTTCAACTTATAGGTATTCCTAAACACTAGCACAGTTCACTCAGTAGGTCTTGTTAGGGGATTTAATTTCGCGAAACAAGAGTGAACTTAAAACTTTGGAAAAAACCATGAATCCTACCCTCTGTCTCTTTCCAAGTCACATTAGGGAACTTTGAAACTCGAAATGCAGACTAGGGCAAGACAAGCGCGAGCGCAGATTGCAAGTGATGCAACAGTGCCAAATCGCGAGGCCAACCACTTCGGCCAAACGAGTTTAGAATCAGACAACTTTAGTCGCCTGAGTGCGACTCCTACACAACGCGGAAACCCACTGGAATCTATGTTCTCAGGACATAGCATTCCACGAACCCCGGCGGAGATGGCTAGTCTGAGGCTGTCTTCGTCAAAGCGAATCACTTTCGAGAACGAGGACTTCGGTGCCTCGAGCACTGTTGATTCACCTGCAGTTCGAACAGCTAGAGACCTCGAAACGCCACAAAGGACTTCGTCCTAAATTCGCGATAATAATTTGGGAGTAAACTCTGTTTAAAACCGGTTTAGGGTACTAAACACCCCAAACACTAGGAGGATGGATGAAGAGATCTTCGCCAGAGAACGTCAGGAGACGCTGCTCCAGGAACGTGGACGTCGTCTTCAGGGGGAAGCGACCTCCAGGACTCAGAGCGAACCCAAGGTGAGCCTTCGCCAAATTCTAGGTATACGAACTTGAACGCCTACACCTAGACTGGCCACCAAGGAATGAAATAAATTTTCATACTGAAAGCGAAACTTTTAGTCGGAATATCTAACCGGCAGGAGTGTTGCCCAATCGTGAGCCTATTTGGCACATGGAGGAGATGTTTCCCATTTACGTGGAGACTCCTCAACCCAGGATACACAGGGTGTACAGCCATCCTGTGTCACATGCAATGAGACACGTACCAATGACATTGTCGACCCCGACGAGGAGTACATGCAGCAGCAGCCGTGGACAACATCCTCGAGAGTCCGAACAGGACTTTCGAAATAGGGAGATGTTTGGAAGCCACAAGAATTCGTCGGCGGGCGTTAAACGTATAACCAGGGAGATGTTTGGACATCAGAAGGATTCGCCGGCGGGCGTTAAACGTAGAAACGTCGAGGACTTTGATGTAATCGAGTCCGGATATGGAGGAGGACAGGTCGTCTGGCGCCAAGCGCTAAGATGCTCCCAGGAGGTATCCACCAGGTGCCCCTGGGACGAGGCAGACGTACTGCGCAGAGGTACGCAGCGTGTTCAGCAGCAGCAAGGAACTGGCGCCCTAGTGGAAGAACTAGGGGGTGGAGGTAGGTCGGGGGTCATCCTGAAGCCAGAGGGAACTTGGGGGTGGCTTCATGGTGGGGCCAGTCTTTCACCGACAGTATGGAGAACGAGCTAGCCGCAACAGAGCCTACCGTCGTACCTCGATTGGGAATGGGTCCCGAAATCCCTGGGACTCACATTGGGGAGGCTAGGAGGCCGTCACGACGTATGGACGCGGGGATTGGCATCCATCTTTTTGTAGGACATGCAGCCCGTAGCTCAGTAGGACACCTTCAAGATCGCCAACGGGGTACACCACGAATGAATAGTAGGAAGTGAAATCAGAACGCAAGGAGATCTTCCGGAACCATATTAAGGTTGGTGTTCTCCAATACTGATTTTCCGAATTGTCTTCTCCTTTTAAATATCTAACACTCGACCCACATGGTAACTACAGTCCTTATCGAACACTCGTTTTCACCTCGAATAATTTGTATCTTTCGAGCCATAAGCTTCAGACCATATGTTTTATAATTTGAAATCTACACATCATGGAGCATCAGATTATGCGAAATAATACAGGGTGATCCATTAAAAAAATTGGTGACATGCTTTGGGGTTGCAATAGGGGAAGTAACATCAAATGTGAATGTGTCAAAATGTGTTACCCTTTTTGACAGTCTTTGCAATGAAAGCGAAGTTGCCGGGAACCCCTGAGTTCCATGGCTCTATTTTCAGTTGCATTGAGACCAGAGCATTTTTTGTGTGGAAACCGATTACAACTATTACAGGTTATAAAGTCTGTAGATTTGTCATCAGAAGTATGGCATATAAAACAGTTGAAGATAGGCATGATAAAAGCTTAGAGACTTATACACACTTAGAATTTACACGCCACAAGAATTGGTGGACGACATTTTCTTGCACACTTTGTGTTTGTAACACTTATCAGTTGTTTTTGCTCTCGTGTAGGCTCGCAATAGCAGTTTTGAACCCTAATCACACACGTTTTGGAAACAAATATACTGTTTCGATGTGTCCTTTTCAATAAGAGATATCTCGCGGCCTTTTTATTCTCCTGAATAATTTAGAGATACAATCCTGCTCAGAAAGTTGGAAGTTTTTCAATGTTTTCAAGGTTATGACTTGTTTCCATAACAAATAGAATTTCATTTTACTATTGGGAGGTTGAAGAATATTCACTCATGAATCACTTTCGAAATTTAATAAAATACCAGAAGTCATAAAAATATTTCCATCACATTATTCTGAACAAAATGAAATATCCAAAATATAAATTTTTCTTCCTACCATGTATTCCAAAGAGATTTCAGAGACTCATTTAACTGACTATTGAACTTTCACATTAGTACGAATACGGATTTTATGTAACTCCTTCACACTTGTTCAAATGTAACCTTATGAGGAAGTTTAATATTTTTGAAATGTCACGAAATTACAAAAAGTGTCATTCGTACTGAATCAGCGAATTTTCTCTCATATTTACAACTTCAAATAAAACTTGATATTCAATTAGTAACAAGAAACAGAATGAAATATAGCTAGCTCTCTTTCTCTTTATGTTAATCAACTGTTTTCACCATTTTCCAATCGGCTATCTCAATTCTGGAGTTGAGAAGATTTGTAGGGGTTTTACGTTAAGCAGAGTGTTGCTGACTTCATTACAGCTGTGTTCCCGTCTCTCCATTTACTTCATCCACCATATCAACAGTATCTTCATCTACTAGCTCTGTTACTACCTTCAGTCCCGGATACGATTTCACCACTGCTTCATGTATTTTGCGCAACTAGAAAGATAAACAATATAACTTCTCAGATACGAAATAATTTAAATTGTTAGGATAGTAATAATTTTTTTCATAAGAATCCAGGAAATAAAAAACCGTAAAATAATCCTTTGTGACTCTGTTATGTATGTAAGTATGTATCATTTTTTCTAGTAGAATGTTATATTACAACTATAAATATAGTAGCAAGCCGACTCGGCTTGCTACTATATTTTGGCCGACCACCTGATGACCAGCGTTTGCGATTTTAGCCTATATCCATGATGTTTTCAAGTAACACGTAATTGTAAGATTTGCACTGAACAGTTTACAGAATCACAATATGTGTTTCGCTATACAATAGTTTCATCATACGTGTTCATATGAATATGGAGCATGAACACGCCAAAGGAGCTATCATTATTTAGCGAAACACGTGTTGCAATTTTGTATACTGTTCAGTGAGAATCTGAGTAAAACCGAGTACCACAGTTAGTATTCAATGTTAATAATGTCCTTTGACAAAATGCACTCAAAAAAAGTATGCCCACAACTATCAAATGAAATTTCATATTAGGTAAGACAACAAAAAACAAACATACGACCTCAGTCTTTGGAATAATTCACGGCGTGAAACAAAACTAACACAATTGAAACCTTTCTTCATCACGCGTGTCGCATCGATTTGTCAGACAGCTTGAATTTATTTTTTCGCACGATAATATTAATTCTGCGATAACCACCAGGATATTAATTTAAACTATACAGGGTGTTTCAAATTCGATCCTCATCATTGGGATCTCGGAAACTATAAGAGATACGAAAATGGTTAAATGAGGCAAAGTTGCGCATTCATCTGACTAACAATATGCCGTTGGGAAAGTTCGGAAATTCCGAATATATCAGGAGATATCCGGAAAAAAACAGAAATTTCGGAAAAAGGTTTTTATTTTTTCTGGCTTTATTTTTCAAAGGATTCGAAAATAAATTGTACTTTCACATTGCCATTTTTTTTCTGCTACATAATGGTGTTTTCAGATTTACTATCCGACGGTTCGTCTTCCTGCCATCATCATCAACTTTTTTCTTATGAGCGCTATATTGAATTTTTTCTGTTTTGAATGTCCTAACACTGTTTGTACGTATTTGTAATAAATTTGTATCATATCTCTTTTTTCTTCATTCGTGAAAGACATTTTTCGCCACTAACTAGTTCTATGGCGAAACAGGTGTTGCGTTTTTGTAAAACTGTTTAGTGAAAATCTCACAATAAAGTGCTTTTTGAATAAGTTAGTTATGGATTTTCACCTATCAAGTATCGGCCAATTCCATCATATATAGAAATATTTGAGGCATAACTGTGGCATCTTCAGAAACATGAGACATAAAGTCACCCATTTGTATTATATGAATTACCTTAAATTTCATGCCTCTGGAAAAAAGGAATTCCATCAGTCCTTGAGTGAGGTATAAGAGTTCACGCATACTATCGGTATGGTATGGGGAAAAGACAAATGTCCAACGATCCATTTTAAATTAGGACGATGCAGGGAATACGAAAAAAATGTGTAGCTCTTAGATGTAGGCATCCTACACCACCTGAATGACGGATAGACTTCTACTTTCCTAGGAGTGAAACAACGCCACTCAAAAGAGATAACCCAGTGAAAAACTCTCCACGGCAAGTATCACTACAAATCCGACAGATATGGTTATCGGAACTATCAAAGAAGAACAAATTTATTGTTACGAATTATATCGCTATTCCGATTTCAGTCTACTCCTTTGCTAATGAAGTGGACTCGAGAGGAACTATATCAACCCGACATAAAGACGTTCTATGGTTATACTCCCCCTTGTAACAGGGGGCCCGTTATGAGTATTTATATCAGAGAAGGATACTGGATAAAGCCTTTGAAGTCATCAGAAGTTTGGATCTCGAATCCAAACTCGATTATACTGGTTTCACGTGATATGGCAGTAATCTCGCCTGGAAAAATTCATATGTTTAGGTCACATGTGCACTTGGTTTACTTTTCATCACTGAACGAATTGATAACAGCTCTGTCACCAAGTTGGTCCTGACATTAGGTTCAGGGCATGCTGCGAGGCACTTGAGACTCCAATGCACTTGCTGTCGGCATGGCATGTCCAGCGTATGCGATCTCAGCATATATCCATAGACACAACGTTGCCCTGATAGTGCTCTATTACGACATTGACGAGACACCAATTGTACGAGAAATATTTAATTCGTTGTGGAAGAAGTACCTGATTTATTTGAATTATTGATTACCCATTCTGAAGCTGATGCAAGGTAATGAGCATGAGGTAGACCTCCTCGACTAGATTAAGACGATATCTGTTGTGAAACTTTCAGCTCCATATGAAACGAATATCGTCTGAAATGGGATGAAAAAATTATTGAAACATCCGGATTTTTTTGTGAATTCCGCAGACCCTATCCAGACCACTCTCTTGAAATAATTTTCTGATTCTCTCGAATCTAATGATTATGCTGGTTTGCCGTAATAAGGCAGTAATCTTATCCGGGAAAATGCATAAGGCTATCATCCATGGCTCATTGCATTTGCTTAGAGTACATGGTTCTTGGATCCATTGATCAGTTACACCACAGAGTAGGACGTGATCATTGGTTAACCACGCCGGGGCGCTCCACAAATATCTCGGAGTTTTGAATCAGGGTCCGGTCATCACAACCCTTTCAGTAAAAATAATGATATTCCGTCACATGATCAAATGTCAACATGAAAATAAAAAAAATATTGTAACTATCTCAGTGGCCTCTACTCAATATTTGAAGCCTTCTGAAGGTACGGACGTGACACAGGTATCACTACACTAGGCACTTTCAATAGACACATAGTAATCCAGCGGTCTGTGTGTTTTAGACAAAAGCGGTAACCAGAAAGTTAGATTTCACTTGAGTTTGCTGGGAATCTAACTTGTTTACCAATATGCTTGTTGACTGATCCACATGCGTTTT
The DNA here is from genome assembly GCA_015342045.1 of Leptinotarsa lineolata. Lineage (NCBI taxonomy): Eukaryota > Metazoa > Arthropoda > Insecta > Coleoptera > Chrysomelidae > Leptinotarsa > Leptinotarsa lineolata. Next base: position 5,241 of record WOGR01002009.1, on the reverse strand, counting down.
CACATATCAATTTCTATTCTGGAAATAGTCATGCATAAGACTAATAGCGTAGACAAAAGCCTTATAATAATCTACGGAAATGAGAACTCCAAAATAAGCATCTTTCCCAGGAGATGGAAAAAACTAATAACTAGCTCTAAAACTGATCTCTATCTAACAGGATTTTTTCGATTCACATAAATGATTTCGAGTAGAAATTTGCAGGATACTCTTCTCGTAAAAGTGGTTTATAAAAAGAAATGCAATGGGCTGTTTGTAATTTGTTGCTGTTCAAAGTTCTCAAGCCATTTCCATATTCCAAAAGCATCCAAAAATCTAGTGTCGAGTACCGATTTCAACAATTTCGGTCGATTTTCATATATTCCATGGCCGATCTCCAAGGCGTTTAGGACAATACTATATTTTTTTGGCCTTCAAAATCAGATGTGCTGCGTGATCTATTAAACGAGTTTCAATGGCTCACTCAGTCTGACCAATATATTTTACTCACAGTCCTCATAGGTATGTTAGGTATCGTATATTTCATATACGTTACCTAAAATTTGTTGAAGTGGTCAAAAAGTTTAGAAGACAACTTCCGCACTCAACTTCTTGAAAATATGATTTAATCCGTTAGTTCTACTTGGTTCATATTGAAGAGCAACAAACTTTGAACCTGTGACCTGCCATTTTGCTGTGGGCAATGGTGTATGTGCAATGGTGTGAGTTGTCAGAAATATATCTGAAACTACTGGTATTTTTTCTGTAAACAAATTCTACTTCTGATCACTAAGACATCGAACCCCTGTTAGATATAAATAGACATCAATTTGGAATTATTCCTCCTGAAGACGCCAATATGGTATGTGAAACGCGCATCGAGAAAAGTATTGCATTTCTGGTGGTTGTGAAATGTGCTTGTTTTGGATTTATTCAACGACAGAGGTTTCAGTTTCACCTTTTAGAATGAGAACTATTGTCTTCTCTGCATATATCGTCTTGAGTAAGGCTGTAGAACAACTGTGTCCCTGCAACTTTTTCAACTTTGATAAGCAAGGTATTTTCTAAAAAAATATCGTTATCTATTTTTATAACTACCAATTTATTTAATGTCCATACTGCAAATAAGCAGATATTTTTAGACCATACATTCAAATGCTCTTGAAGAAAAAATTTTGATCCATTCTAATGTTTACTCTTTATTGACCATGTCTGTCAAATAATTGAATTTACGTTGCGATAAAACCTCTTTCACAGATACATTTCCAACTGAAAATGGACAAAAAAGACTTTCACATCCAAATCTATATCAGGAATTCTTAAAAAAATTCAAAAAATACTATCAGATAATTCGAATTCTTTTAGCAAACAAATTATTATTTTGCAATTTTCATCACAAATTCCACGAGAGCATTTTACAAACAACCTTACCCACAAACAAACAACAACCCACAACAAATTATTATTTTGCAATTTTCATCACAAATTCCACGAGAGCATTTTACAAACAACCTAACCCACATCAAATTTAGATCCCTACCGTATATTCAAGAACTCACTCCTGAATTGATCACTGTATTATAAAATAAAAACATCAAAGTTGCTGAGGAGAATATTATGGCCATATCAAATTTACATAGTTCTCCTACAAAAAAATGATATGAAGGTTATTTACAGAATTTATTGTCAAAATTTTAATAAGTCAGACAGTAATAAGTCAGATATCTAGAACATTGAATAGTCGCATGATTCCTCACAAGGGTGAATTTAGTTGAAATAATAAATCATTTACCTTGGCAGAACACGTCCAAAAACGATATAGCAATGATCCTGAAAGGAGATCGATATTTGCTAACTGGTTTCAGCGAAAATTGCCAAATAATTTCCAGAGTTAAATCCATTGGCGCTTCATTTGTCATATTATATGAAAAATTAGGGGTATGAAACAGTAATTGAAACTATGGAAGCCAACCACGAAATGGTTGAAACTTCTGTGGAAGTCATACAACCAGATGAAATTAGATGTATAAGAAAAATGAATTTTAGAGCGGCATGATGTATTCAGTAGAATGGTGGACTATAATATTTGCTTGGAGCCTGAATAATTTCTAACAACTTAAAAATAATTCAAATGTGTTTCCTCTTCTTTGTTGTTAATATGTGTACTAGATAGTAATAGTCAAAATAGCTCTCAAGGAGAAAAATTTTTTCTGACTTAATACTTATCGTTATATTAATACCAAAAATTCACAAAACATTTGTAAATTGTAGCCTAATATGTTATTCTGATGTATAAGCTATATTTATGTAAAGTTTCATCTAAGGCCCGGTGTAGACCATCGATTTTTTAGGTTGCAGCGCCGTTGCGGGGCCGCACTTGTGGTCTGAGGTACAAAGTATCAGATGGGAGGATGTACACCACCCGCCGTCCCGTTGCGGCGCCGCAACGGCAATGTTACGGTCGTTTTTTCCTAGCACTTTCCTCTAGGCTGCAACGTGGCCGCAAACGTACCTGCGGTCTCTCAATACTCTTTTCTATATTGACCGGTGCACACATCAGGTTGTTCACGTGAGTTCACACAATGGCTGATAGGGAAGTGGATATTGAGTTCTTCATCGGAGAAATTGAAAAATACCCAGAAATATGGAATGTGAGTGATGAAAATTGCCATGATCAAACGAAAAAGAGCAGCATGGACAAATATCTGTAAGTACAATTCATATTGTCAAAATGTATCGATAATATTATACTGGTTTTAACCAGCATAGTATAAAAATATAACAGAATATAATGTAAAGAAGTCAAATTTCTAACCTAAATATATTTGTTTTGCCAAGGAACGCTGCCAACCTCAGAAACGAAATAACTTGCCAGCTCATTTCTAGTTCGAATTGATTGATTCGGTCCTCTTTGTGTATGGTTACATCGAACGATATCAACGAAACCTTCCACACTCAATGCAGCATGAATATTGATTCCATCTCTAGCTTTTACAAAATTATGAAGAGAACAGCAAGTTTTTTTTAAGAAGAACTGCCAAATCTAAATTGACATTTATAGCTTTCTGGAAAATTTTCCATTTATTAGACAGTATGCCAAAGGTACTTTCGACATTTCTTCGGGCACGTGACAATCTATAATTGAATATCCTTTTTTTCTCTGACAAAACTTTGCCGCTGAATGGCCTCATAATATTTGGCGAGAGGTAAGAAAAAGCCTCATCGCCAATAAACGTATAAGGAATCCTTTTTGCAGTACCCGGTAGAGGTTGTGGTCTTGGAATATTCAATGTATTATTTTCGAGCTTTCTGTACAAAGAAGACCGTTGAAATATAGTGCTCTCAGATTCCTTTCTAAAATCTCCAACATCGATGTAAATGAAGTTGTAATTCGAATCTGCAATTGCCAATAAAACAATGGAGAAAAAATTTTTATAATTATGAAAAGAGACCCGCTCATTTTTGGTTTTCTAAGTCTGACATGCTTTCCGTCAATAGCTCCCAAGCAATTTGGAAACTGGCAGTATTGTTGAAAACCTTCAGCAACCGTTTTCCACCGTTCTTCCGTTAACTCGGGAAAGGATTCTGGTAGTAAACATTCCCAAATCGCCATGTAACCTTTTCCCAAAATCCTTCCGATTGTTGTATGTCCTATCCTTTATGTCAAATGCAGATCAATCTGATCGCATCCACTACCCAAGTATCTGCAACAAAGAGAAAAATATACTCGCGGTTCAGAAATGATCTGTTAAGACTATTGGAAAAATATATACCCGTTGTATAAATTTTTCAACATGTTAAAAAAATTGCTTATTTTCATATCTATTATACATATATTCTTTTTTTTTCAGGCATCAAGTTGATTAAAAAGTGGAGGAACATAAGAGATAGCTATTTTAAAAGTTTAACGAAAAAAAAAACAAGTCTGGACAGGCTGATGACAACTCGAAGAAATACATTTATGCTAGGCAGTTATCCTATTCATTAGAGAGAATCCCAAAAGTACTTTCTACATTTCTGAGGGCACGTTTCGATCTGTAATTGAAAATTATTTTTTGTCAGGCAAAATTTTGCCTTCAAAAGGTCTCATTACGTGTGGCGAAAGGGAAAATGCTTCATCACCAATAAACTTGTAGGGCATGCAAGTACCTGCAAGTGTCTGCAAGTGTACCCGCAGTACATGGAAGAGGTTAACCTCTTGGAATCATTAGGACATTATTTTCAAGTTTCATATAAAAAGGAATTTTTTCAAATATGGTGCTGTCCGATTCCTTGCCGAAAGTACCAACGTCATTGTAAATGAACTTGTAATTTGCATCTCCAATAGCTAGCAACAAAACTGAGAAATAATTCTTATAATTGTAAGAGAGACCACTCATCCTGGGTTTTTTTATTCTTATGTGCTTGCCATTAATGATTCCTTAGCAATTGGGAAACTGGGTATATTTGTGAAAACCTTTAACACTTCCTCTCCAGCGTTCTTCGGTCAACTCGGGGAAAATTTCTGCAAGTAAACAGTTCCAAATACCATTGCAAACTCTTCTCAAAATTTTTCCAATCGTCGTGTGTTCAATTCTGTATGTCAGGTGTAAATCAATCCGATCCACTACCCAAATACCTGCAACGACAGAAAAATATACCCTTGAATGAATATGTCAATGACGAAAAGTTCATATAAAGATATGTTCTAAATGGCTTTCGAGATACAGGGTTTTGGAGGTGCCTGCACCTCTAAAACCAAGATGTTTGGGACATCTTGGTTTTAGAGGTGCAGGGTTGTTTATAAGAATGATATCAAACATTTTTCATTGTATTTTGGTGGCTGTGATGATAACAAAATGGTCAACTTAATCTGTATTCTTTCATCAGGTACTAAATCAACAAAAAAAATGGAGAAATATCAAAGATAATTATTGAAGAAGACAAAATCTGGACAGGCAGTTGAATCTGGGAAACACTCTCTATGAATTCCATTCAAAGTATGATTCCAGGAATGATAGTCTGAATGGAATTCGATTTTTAATTATGAAATATCTTCAATCAATCAATATCATGGAATCTCTATTCGCATGCTAAATTTAATAATACCTTATTTATTGGAGCATATAACATGTATTTTTAACTTTGCCATCTATGGAAACACGCTGTCAGACCTTCAGCTAAATGTAATAATCCTGCAGAACTGTCTGATATAAGACCAATTAGTATTCTTCCAACACTCTCTAAAGCGTTCGAAATGATAAAGAACAGGTTACAGGATGT
>WOGR01002008.1:0-18407 GCA_015342045.1 Leptinotarsa lineolata | reverse complement strand
ATTTCATTATAAAATAAGATGAGGTTCAAAATCAGATATTGTTAGTTTGCTAAAAGTTTAAATGTGTCTGTAATTTGAATTTATTTTTCAGCAATATAGATCATCAGTTGGAAGTTTGTTCTTTCATGGAGACGTATTTGTTGATTCTTTTTTCATTTTGAGTGGTTTGTTGGTAACCTACACATTGTTATCAGCATATGAAAAGCGTTTCATCAATCCTGGACTGATAATATTAACAAGATATGTGCGGTAAGTTCTCAATCAACTGTATGCACAACGTATACAGAATTGTTCGATATTGTGCAATTTTCAACTAGTTCTGTAATCCTACCTCACAACAAAATATTATTATTGAAGTACTGTAAGATATTTGACCAAGTCTACCAATGAAAATAGATTTTTGTGCAGGCTTAACCAAAAATTTTTGATTAAATAATGTCATATTCTGTAGTTGATGATGGCTGTTCATTAAATTTCCAGGAAGAAGAAAATACGAAGAGGAAAAAATCATTTTCCTCTTTGTTAACATGTCACGTTCAACGGAGAATTCAAGGATTCAAATATAAAATTATCGTCCATTATTTGACGTATCTTAATATGGATGTTAGCTATTCATCCAGTAATGTATTCTTCATAAGATGACAATCGGGGAATTTTCTGTATAAGCATTCACCATATCACACACTTCCATCCTGTATTCAATTGTTCAAGTCAAAATCCTCGTACAATATTCCATGAGACTGAGAAATTATCTAATACTATTTGATGATAAAAAAATACCTCCACATGAATTTAATGTCTTCAAAACTTGGTGCTACCTCCTCTTTTGAATGGTGAATGAACTTTAGAGTTCGATTTGTTTTCTTCTTCATGATAACTTGGATAATATTTTTGAAACTAGACCCAGAAAGAAGTTTGGTAAATAAATGAAAGTCTGACTAAATAGTCAGACGTTGACGTCTGGGAGATTTTTCACTTCAATTGAAGTGATTCAACTTGTAGAAACCTGAACGAAATATTTTTCAATTACAGTCATTCGAAAAACAGGAATTCACTGATGAAAATCAACGAATTTTATCTCTTTTCCGAAGTAAAATCGGAACAATGTGTTTGAAAAATCTATATATTTGGAGATGTGATTGAAATCTGGAAACTCAGGACAAAAAGTTTCAGATAGTTGATAGTTCCATGTAATATTATAAATGGTCAAATATCTTCCGAACAATAAAAAAAGAGAGAGGTAGTCAATTAGTTCAGTTTTCATTCAGTGGAGAGAATCATTAATTTGACAGACAGTGTTTGACCCGCTATTGGCCGCGTTGTTAGATTCCATCTAACAATTTCACTTCATAGAACAAACTGTATACTGAAGTAATTTTATTACTTTGTACGCTCAGGTATGTCTTCTTATTAGATATGTATCTAACCACCCTATTTATATTAGTTCTCAAAGTGCAAAACCAGTTTTGAATAAATCGTATTTATAGAAGGTAGTGTTCGAATGTTATCTAGTAATTAACACGCGACTGATTATATAGTAGAAATTTTGTTGTTGTGTTATACAAAATCTAACTTCGCAAATAATTACGTTCGTTATTATTTTATCGAATTGTGAAAAAAGCATTTTGTTTTTGTGAATTTATACATTGTTCAATGTGGTACGGAAAAGAGCAAAAAAGCGGCTGCAAGCTGTGTGGGATGAAATGTTGGAAGGAGAAGAAGCAGGAGTATCATATGATCCTGATCTAGAGTCCAACGATGAAGATGCAGGTTTTGAGCACAGTTTACACAACACCGATTCAGAGCAATCAAATTCCGAAGATAATACAGATCAAAAATTACTGCAGGTCTGTTCTAGTGATTCAAGCGAAAAGACGAAACTAAACGGTTGGTCCATAAGCAACCACATTCACGAAAAACTCTCCGCAAAAATTCAGTTACTCAGCTTCCTGGTGTGGAGCAACTTGCTTAAAATTCATGAACAATAATAGATTATTGGAGACTTCATTTCCCAAACGAAATTATTCAAAGAAGAAGATAATTGAGTCTGAAGTATTAAATTTCAAAATATTTCTGGTACTCATAAAATTAGTGAAATTTTTTCTTCAGGTGTTTGCTAATTTGAAGATTTTGCACTGTGTATTTATTATTTTTGAGTATTGGAGCAATATTCCTTTTCAATTTCCACTCAGAATGATATTTTTCAACATTAGTATTCAATCACGGTACGTTAGATGAAATCTAACACACGACCTATCTCGTAACTTTTGACCACACGACTGATAGCGGGTTTTAAGAAAATAGATAAATTCAGTAATGAATAATTTAATCACATACATATTTTTTCGTTTCAGATTAACTCCACTATATGCCATGGTCATTTTCTATTACGCCACTTTATTCAAATATACTGGACAAGGACCAATGTGGAAAACAATCATCGTACCAGAAGTCGAAGACTGTAGGGAAAATTGGTGGACAAATTTATTGTATATTAGTAACTACATTCAAGTTGATCATATGGTGAGATATATTTTCCATGATTCCCAAATTTTTTTGTAACACATCACTGTTTTGTTCTGGTGTATTATGCTTATCTGTATGAAAAAATTCACCTTGTGAAGTAGCGAAATATGAAAATTCAATGTCTTCCCAATTGAAGATACTGAACCCAAAAATGAATCATTCATGATACAATACTGGACACTGCTGTTTCGACTTGCTGAGATTTTATGATGGTGCCAGGCTGAATAACGAATGACATGTTGCACTCAACTGACGTCACAAGACATGCCTGGCTGTGGGGAGGCAATAACTTGTCCCCTACTGAGATGCTATCTATGGGATCAACGGATAACTCAATCTATAGATATCAAAAATAAACGAAGCTTTCTAGGACGGTATGTTTCAAAGCTAAACTCCGACATAGACCGTCAAAATGAGTCTTCCACTGTAACTTCCATCTCAAAACAACTGGTTGAGATCAGAGGTTAAAACCAACTATGACTTCGTTGTTTAACGTATCGCCACTGATATAGCTTGGCGGGTCGAAAAAGAGCTGTCTGGTGTGATTGAATATGAATGCTATGTTTTTGGGCTTTCGTTTCATCTATTTGATTTGGAATGAAAGCTATGGTGATAGTCAGAGACCGAATATCATTGGCGGTTGATGTCCAGGCTAGGCTTTACAATAGATCACTTTGGGGAAGCCTCGTTTATATTCGTTTCATTTCTAATCAAATGACTGATTCAGACATCATTAGGGGATGATCTCCTGGTGATGCTAATTCTGTTAGCAAAACGCGCGTCGAGAGACAGCATTTCAGTTCTCGTGGGGAAAACCTATTCTCAATTGATTCATTTCACGACAGAGATTTGAAATTCTACTCATCTAGTTGAGAATAATGGGCTTTTAAGATCTCCAGATCTGACAGAATTCTATTTTCTAATAAAAGTCATCTGTAAAACGATTTTTTGATGGTTCCGGTAACATATTCATATCTGAATCATATGTTATTTACTATGGAATTATGAATAATATTCAGATCATGATGTGTGATGTGGTTGAAACTCAGGTACAGAGGTGAAATAGAGATTATAATGGACACATGTCCCTCCTCTGTCACTCATCAAATAGTACCAACTATTATTTAGCTCCATGAATACTACAACATAAAAAGTCGCGAATGTTATGAAAATTAATAAGAAGAAATTGAATTCGGAGGTATTAAGTTGTGAACGAAAGTGTCTGAATTTGTCAATTTCATGATATGGAAATTCTAGAGAGTGAAATCGAAATAAATGAAAATGAAAGAGTAGACAGAACAAATTTTATGATAATTATAGATTCTTGAACGTTATAAGAGGTCATCATGAATAATACTTCGAATGTTCAGTTTGGATCTTCATATACGTGGGGATGGGTTCACTTCAATGCCAACAAGCATCTTTCACTTCTATCAATAGCGTCACTTAGCGGCGGGACAAATAACTGACTTGGGTTGGTGAACATCTCACAGAAAACATGAAAAGTGTTTAAGAAAATGATAGAAAGCGTATATAGAATGTTCAAATTGTCATTGCCGTTCATGACGTTTATCAAACGTCTCAAGACTACTATCATAATTGGGACCAAACCTGAAATCTGTGTTATTTCACTTTGATATAAATCAATTTGCTGTTTCATATCATTCATCACGAACTTCAGTTGTTCTGGATTTTGATGTTATCATATTCGGAGAGTAAGCTCTGTTTTAACATTTTCCACATACTTTTCAGGTACTTGTCAAACTGGACACTACATTGAACCTCAAAGTGGATCTATCCTCATATAAATAAATGAATAGTATATTCAAATGTATTTGTCTTTCCTTCCATTTTGAAATATTAACATTCAACCTTCCTCAATTCCCATATAATGGAACTGCTACTGAAAATTTGAATTTAATTATATTTGTTACACCCCAATACTTTCGAATTCCAATGTTCTCATCAATTTTCTTCACCTTGCGATTTTTTTCATGATATATTATTTTGAAGCTAGATATCTTATTTTTCTTTGGATGAAAGCGTTTGAAACAATTTCGTATCTTATGAACCTTTTTTTTTTCATATAGCAACTCTTTTCGCGTTCTTGGCAAATATCAAGTTCGTCATTTTTATCAGTAAAACAATGAGTTGTCAAGTAAATAAAGTTTTACCAGGTGTTTTTGATTTTTTGTTCTTCATTTTTCATCAATTTACATTTTCCATTTGATTATGTTGATTGCAATTACATTTATTTAATTAATTTTTTTGTATTGCTGAACACTGCGATTACCTTTTGTATCTTTTCATTGTGTACACCCCAATAAGGTAGACAAATAAAGTGTATATTTGCGGCCTTCAAAAACCCCAGTACAGTAACAGATAGTATATTTTCTTATGAAATGCATGCAAAGGTCTATCCTACTTTCTGTACTATTGAACTGGTATCGTTGAGGTATATGATGGAGATATATTTAATCATCCTAAGAGTTGTGAAAAACAAAACAAATATTTATTCAAATGAAATCATAGTTGAATTTCCCAACGCCAGAGCTAAACACGTGATACTCAAAGATATTGTTGCAATTCAAGCAAATTTGAAAATATTGAGTATTCGCTATTTCATTAATAAATATTGAATGTTTCAGTGTATGGTTCATTCATGGTACTTACCTTGTGATTTCCATTACTTCATTGTAGCAGTACTCCTGTGCATCTTCATTCACAAGAATAAGGCTATCGGATTGCCTCTTCTAGGATTTGCAACATTTCTGACTGTTCTCATACCATTTTTGATGGTTTGTTTACTTGAAAGATCTGCAGTGATATTTTTCTATCCAGACTTCCTCAGAATGCCAAAACAGCAAGAAGATTTTGGATCAATTTATTCCAAATCGCATACAAGAGCATCACCATATTTTATCGGTATGATTGCTGGATATCTTTATTATAGAATGAAAGGATCTAGAAAATGTCTGAAAAGGGTAAGCCAAAAAATTTTTGATGAATTACATAACCTATACCATCATGACAATGAGAAAATGCTCCAGGTCATTCTTCAAAATTGTTATTCAGTGCAAAATATTGAATCAGGAGAAGACATTAGCAAATATATTTCCGTGAGTTGCCTTGTGCTTGTATAACTAGACTTTCAATTATTTCGGATATTTACATCTCGTTTTCATTGTAATGTTTCATCTCTGTAACATAAGATGCTTACAACCACAAGAGCTGACTTACAGAATCTCCTTCATATACATAGAATTGCTTTGAAATAATTTGAATCCTGGCATCTCTCCATGAACAGAGTAAGATGTGCTTGATGATAATAATATCAATTATAACAATGATAATATGAAGCAAGGATGGCCATAGAGTACCACTCTCCCGAGCAAGTGGTGCTGCCGGACCGGTAGCCCATTCGCACCTCCAAGGAAGAACTCAACACTTTCTTGCCGGTCATGGGTCTATTAGGCTATCTCTCTGATAAATCATAAACTTGTGTTAGGAATAAACCACGAGAAAGAGACCCCCACAATCGATCCCTCGAAACAGAGGTCAATGATAAAGTCGTGGGGCTCAACAACCACAACACCGATGCTTCGAGTGGACACATGAATTGAGGAATAGTCTTATATATTGCTATAAAAGTAGTGAGCCCGGTTGAAGGTGGCAAGATTGCGTGTTCTGTTGTGTAGAACACATCCGGAGCACCCTACATTTTTCACCCAAAATCTTGGGTAATATATTCTATCTTCAGCGGCAGGGCTATGTAGTTCCTCTATAGACTACTGATCAAGAGGTGGGAGTGGCAGTTACACCATCCATTTGTGTGATTGGAGAAGGAATTCACATAATTCCAACAGTTGAAATACTCAGAACCCGACATTGCTTAGGGCATATGATTTTCAACCCAATGGACCATACCGTGCGGTATGGTCCATTAGTTGATGATGCTGGCGGGCCCTTCCGATAGTATCAGGGCTTCGAAAACAGGGCCAAGACCTTTAGGGAAACATTTATTATAATAATAAAAATAAAATTGGTGATATTAATAATGATGATGATAATAAATAGGCAGAGATGGCTACAAACACTTGAGGCTATTGGTTAGTTGCGTCACTCACCCAAGCAACTGATGCAGAAACGGATCAGAAGCCCAGACGTACCCGGGACGGAGAACACTATTCTTCCTTCGGTGCCAGCCGTGGGACGGCCTACCCAAAACTCGGTTTCTGTCTATCGAGAAAGGGGTCCCCACATTTTTCTCGTTCGGTGGGGTTGGAGGAAGGATGATAGGGCCCAAAACGATGATTTTCCTACCGATGATAACGTATGCTTTGAGTGGATGCATGAGCTGGAGTATAGCCTTATGCATTGATTTCAGAGTAGTGAGCCCTCGCGAAAAGGATACATGACGGAAATTCATGCTCTGTGGTGTGAAATATATGCCGCCCAAAACCTTAGGGATAACGCATTCCATCTTCAGCGGCAGAACTCTATAGCTCCTTCCCGGCCTGCTAACAAAGTGGTGGATGACAGTTCTACCATACGTTGGCACGGCTGAAAAAAAAAACTTGCATCATGCTGCTAACGGAGATGATTAAAACACACAGGGCGCTCCACAGAATCAGGTCCCTGAAGCCACAAGAACTGGCTTGTATAGAGGTAAAGGTTTACAGTTTCTTGATAGGAGTGTCTGACATCTTTCAGATTAACACTTTCATGTACAGCGTCATTAAATTTCTTTTCGAATTGAAAGGACGAAATTTTGGCCTTTCGGTTTGGGCGATTGAACGAGGGGTACCCGATATGGGAGCTATAATCACGTTGGCGAGACAACACGTATCTTGTATTCAATGTGTTATATAGCCGCCACACCTGCGGAGAGGATGTGCAGCTGGTAGATAAAAGCATTTTGCATCATCTGGATGCCAGAAGAACCTATATTTACCTCGGGGTGAAACATTGCCGCTCACGAGAGGTAACAGCAATGAAGAACTCGTAGTGACGTGGAATCGAGCGGAGCTGTTCGAACTCGTCGGCAAGATCTGAAAAATAATGCAGCTCCATAGGAGTTTGTATCCCAAATTGTCCGTTTCACGATTGTACTCTCCTGATAACAAGGATACTGTGGACGTTCGAATTGGGAGTGTATACATGACAGAATGGTACTGCATGGTGCCCGTACAGTCCTCAGGAATTTGGATCTTCACTTCTGCATGATCTGCGAACATGAGATCACTTCACTCCTGCGGCATCACAAGGATAAGCCAACGAAATTGAAGAACACTTTGGCTTATCAAAGCACCGGACCTTCGCTTTCTTCTGGTCGAGTGGGCTGAAGTAGAGAACTGAGGCCATGTCAGGACATCATACTAGCATGGCCTGCCAGGATACTGTCTTCAACACCTCAGTCTACAACAGTTGAGTGATGGAGAGGTTCCTGTCATGAAGTGCAGGACCTGTCGCGGGGCGTCTGAGCAGCATGTACAGAGTGGGCCAAACTTAATACTTTCGAAGGAAAGCACCTTTTCTCAAACTAGATTGATGAAAACGGATGGCTGTGTCTGAGTGTGAAATTTCATGTCAAACTCAAAGGTGGAAGCCGCATATCGATATCTAACATAATTTCTTAGTTACAGCATGTTTTTCGAAGATGTGCATTTCCGAAAAGTTTGTGTTACTTCTTTCCTGTAAAAAAATTCTTGTTTCTATGAAATTTTTTTCGAGGCACGGATTCTTACGTCGAATTCAATGGTGTGAAAAATTAATTTTTTCAAATAAGATATCAATAGTTATTGATAGATAATTATTTTTTCTATGAGGCACCCTGTATATTCCTGCACAGTTCGATAGAGCTCAAAATTACCTTCCTAAAAATAAAGCACACTTGATGTTTTGCTAGAGGTATCTTTCGAGTACATAACTTTTATGTTTTTTCATGTAGATTTGAAACGCACACTTTGATCAAGCAGCTTTGGACGATGCGATGCCACGATGAAACATAATGCAAATCGTCAAATTTTGATTTAAGCAGTAAAAACGCTCTGTGATTTGTAGTTTTTGTTCAATTCATGAACACATTCGCAATAAAGTATGAGAAATATGAAAAATGGGATACGACAGTCTGTTCCATACAAACCGGGAAAAATGCAGAAGCAGGAAGCAATTTGTATCACGAGAGGTATCCAGATCGAGGACAACCTTTTAGAGACATTCCCGCAAGATTGCGACACAACCTAATTGTTGGTAGTCAATTTGAAAAGAAAAGTCCAAAATTATATGAATCAAGTAGGGACAAGAGGTTGAAAGAAATAGTCGTTTCAGGAGCTGTTGAAAATAATGTCAAACCGCCAGTGCAAAATTGGAAAATATCAACAGGCCTACCAAGAACTAAAGTCAGGATTTTGAAAATAGAAATAAATTCAAGCTATACAGGGTCAGAGAAGTTCATCAACTCAAACCAGGAGATCTTGAACTCCGCATAGCTTTTTGTCAGTGGTTCCTGGAAAGTTGTAACCAAGTGCATGATTTTTCGTCAAATTGTATTTGGACAGACGATGCTTATGTGAGAGGTACCGGTATTTTCAACCGTTAAAATTCCTATACTCATACACTCTCACATCTCAGAGGTATTTAAAAATTCCAAAGAAAAATATTGTCGATGAATCTCCACTAATGGAGCTGAAGAAAAAATATATTCTCAACAAGAAGGGTCTTCGCCTCACAACACTGCAATTGTCACATGCGAATTTTGGTAATAATTGGATATCCAACCAAGGACCCAACCGTTGGCCGGCTAGGTCACCGAACCTAACGCCTATAGACTTTTGCCTCTGTAGGAGGTTGAAAGATCTCACTTTCAAATTGCCGACCAATTCTAGATACGAATTGGAAGCGATATGATGCAGAGTTTTGCTTCTCTCATTCCTATTAAACTGATTAATTCGGCAAAAAAAGTTAAAAAAAAAGGTATCGCCTGTGTGTAGAAGAAGCTGATAGACATTTTGAACACCTTCTCTGATAAAATATATTTCACTATTTGTTATTTATCATTATTTCTGTTAAAGTTTAATTTATTGATAGTGAATATGGTATAAATTGTTGTCAATTTTATTGAACCTTTGCGTTTCAATTACTTCTGTGGAAAAGTTTTCTCAACATTTGATATCTACTACTGAACAATTTTTTTTTCTATTTTATGTTGCGTCATCCAAAGCCTACTTGATCAAAGTGTGCATTTCAAAGTCTACATGAGAGAAACTGAAAGATCTTCATTCCGAAGGTGACTCTACCAATCATCAAGTGTGCTACATTTTTGGAAAGGTAATTTTAAGAGAGTGCTTCGAAAATGTTTTCATAGAAACGAGAAATTTTTGACTGGAAAAAAGTTACAGCAACATGCTGATATCGACATGCGTTTTTCACCATTGAGTTCCTCATAAAATTCGACCTTCAGACACAGCCATCGGTTTTCATCTATCTAGTTTGAAAACAGGATTTTCCCTTTAAAAGTGTCTAATTTGGCCCACTCTGTGTTGCATATGCGGTCACAGCCTATATTCGTCTACATAACGCAGCACTAAGATTGCTTCATTACCACCTGACAAAACAAAACTATTCGTTTTCCATATCAGGCTAATAAGCCTGATATAGTCTCTCGTCGAAACGAATATTATCTGAAAAGATAAGAAAAAAGAGATTGAATATCAAGGAGTTCCTCTTCGAACCCTACAGGCTCCATCCAGACCACTCTGTCGAAATGGTTGTCCGGATTATTGAACTCCCAGGTGAAATGGTGCTCTTTCTACTCTCGAATATCAAGATCATGCCGCCTTGCCGCACTAAGGCAGAAATCTTAGTCGGACAAATATAAAAGGCTGTAATTCTTGGCTCTCAGCGCTTGCTCAGGGCACATAATTATTGGTCACAATGATCACTTACCTCTACGGCTTGGAGAGTAGTCGTTGGTTAATAATGTTGGCGCGAACTCCTAAATGTATCGGGGCTTTAAAGGACAGATCTTGACCAGCGAGATGGTTTGAGATGGATGATAATAATAATTATAATGATGGGAGATAAGCTGCGGAACTGAATTTGTGCCCATCGCACTTTCAGTCAAATAGTGTTGCTAACTACCAAGCAGCTTTGGCCTGATAAAGTACTGATGGCTACTGAAAAGTCAGCAGTGAGGAGAGTGGGGAGTGTAGTGGAAAGTGACAAATTTTGTAGTAATTCTTCCCGCTTATTTCAAAAGCCTATGCATATTGTAGAAAATTCTCCAACCGCTGATCGGATAAAATTTTCCTGGAAGTATGTACCTATATGAGCACCGCCACCATCTAACCTAGACACTTTAGCCCACCTGACCAGAATTTTCAATTCATGACGCAATGGTGAACAGCATATTCCGTCTTGGATTGTCGGAGGCCAGACCGTTTTCAGCCATAAAAACGAAGATTTGTCTGTTTCAAAAAATTGCAGGCTGATATGGTGGATTCAAAAGTTTTGTCCGTTGATTCTACGTTGAACAGTGATATCTCGATGAATACTCATTCGATTCAATCAAAATAAGCGCCTTTTGAATCCATCTAATTTTGCCAATGTAACACGAGTCGATTAATTCCGTCAGTATAAATGTTGAGTACTTGTGATTTGATGAAGTTGGGAAAGGTCGTATTTGCTTGGTCCTGATTGGCGAAGGTTCTACCGGTGGGAAAGTTATCGGAGTGCTTGAAAATATAATAGTCGTTTGGCGAGAGGTCTGGAGAGTATGGTAGTTGAGGCAGTACTTCGACAATCAATTCGTAAAATTTTTGAAGAAAAGTGATTTGTGAAACGTGCGGACGGGCATTTTCGTGAAACATAATTGGACCTCTTCTGTTGACCAGTGCCAGCTATTGCTGATGCAGCACAATTGTCGATTTTTTCACAATAGGACTCTACTGTTATGGTTGGCTTGGTGCTACCAGTTAATACCGGAATCTCATATGCTCGTATTCCGAAGGATATACGAGTATAAACTCTGGATCAATGAGAGGAGCGGTTGCAAGGATAATCTACTCATTAATAGATGCGTTTCACGCAGAAGTCGTGCAGTCGAATGAGCCCATTGTACATTTGCTCAAATGACTTTTACAACAAAATGAATTCTTTTGAAAATACATTCATTCCGATTTCAGACTTATTATTGAAAGTCATTGGTTACATCACACCATAGTTGAACCCGATCTTAAATAAGTTAAGAATTATTTGTAATTTTTTTAGTTTGTGTTGCTATTGAAGCGTGTTTCTTCAGTTTTTCAAACTACTATTTATTTTCCACACTTGTTCCAATATAAAATATATACCAATGCACAGAGAGAGAGTGGTTGTCTCACTTGCTCTCAGACAGAGACTTTGAGGAAATTATTCAATCTTGGCGATCGTGATCAAGATGGGATAAACTTATGGAATTTTTGTATCGCAACCGATTCTTGATAAGTGTACAAAGATTAAAATACTTCTGTCCATTTGAAGTTAGTCGAAATCGAATCCAAAAAAGTCGTTTACAAACAAACATCTGAATGCCAGAGAGACATATAAATACTTTGACGTGAATAAACGCCACAACCAAGAGGAAGATAGCGTGGAGAACTATCTCCACGACAAGTATACGATATATCTGGTCATCGGACTGTCAGGAAAACCAAAGTTGCTGCCACAAACATGCTTGTCATTCTGATTCTATTCTATTCTATATGTCTGGAGTACTCAAATGGAGTTTAAATGAGCTGTACCAACTCGTCGTGAAGACCAGAAAAATCATGCCTTCCTCATGAGAGTTTGTATTCTAATCCTCCGTCCGACCGTTATACATTCCTTGACACTTAAAAAGACATACACTTTTTCGAGTTCGGAGTATCTATTCTACAGAATAATTCTGGCGGGAGCCAGTGAAATTATTGATAGTTTTGATTCATTTTCCTCTGTAATCGCAAAAAAGCAGTTGATGAAGCATTTTTACTTACGGCAGCTGCCTAAGCAGCCAATAAACTTGATAAGATTTTCGAAATCGACGGTGGATACCAAAATTCTCTCACCGAGTTGAAACCCGTTGAGCAAAAGGCCTACAATGATATTGAAAAAATAACTGCATTCCTGCGGCTGAATAAGAATGAATCGAAGCATCGGATTCCCTCTGGAGACATTGAAAATCTCGTCTCATCAAAGAACATGAAATTTGCTTCTAGTCCTCTTCGAAAACTCCATGACGATATTCGTTATGAAATTTTTTGCTCCGGGTGAAGTAAATGTCGTCTGAAAAGGGAAGAAACTATAAAGATCCTGTTGAAATGATTGTTTTGAGTATATGATTTTTATTTGGAATAATGATTACACTACTCTCTGATCTTAAGACCATTATTGCCTCAAAATGGCAGGAATCTGAGCTGTAAAAATATAGAAGGCAGTCATTCTTGACATGCCTTTCGATTTTATCGGAGCTCCGGCTACGGGATCTGAACTTCTTCAGATGAAAATAATAATGAAACATATTTGATGATTATCATCATCAGAGCAAGAAGACGTTTGTCGTTGAGTTTTCAACTCAAGGCGAAACAAATATCGCCTGTCAAATGATGAAAAAATGAACGAAATAACAAAATTCAAACTCCGCAGGCACTATCCAGATCACTCTGTTGATGTGATTGTTTTGATTATTAGATTTCTTGGTCGAATGATGCCTACTTTACTCTGAAATTCTAGATGTAGATCATATCAATTTGCCACACTGAGGGTGAAATCTTGGCCAAAAAATTGCGAGAGGCTGTCGTTCTCGACTCATTGTGTCTGTTCAGGACATACCGGAGGCGCAAGGTCACCCATTTGTTTCATATGGATGATCTCAAACTCTATGCCTCAGGAGACAAGGATCTCCATCAGTCCTTGAGGGTGATGGAAGAGTACACGCATGCTATTGGTATGAAATTCAGGACAAACAAATGTGCAATGGTCCCTCTCAAAAGCGGACGATGCGGGACTACGGCAAGTATCAGCACAAACTCCGACAGATCTGGTCATCGAAATTGTCGGTAAAGTTGCTGCAACCAATCTGCTTGCCGTACCAATCTTACTCTACTCGTTTGGAGTATTGAAATGGACTCGGAAGGAGCTGTTCCAACTCGACGAAAAGACCCGAAAAATGATGCATCTCCGTAGGAGTTTGCATCCCAAATCGTCCGTTCCATGGTTGTATTCCCCCCGATAACAGGTAGGCCGTGGACTTTTGAGTTTGGAATGTCTACATGACAAAATGGTACTGGATGTAGCCGGTAAAGTCGTCAGAAGTTCAGATCTTCTTCTCTGCATGGTCCGCGATCATGAGAGATCAGGAATCAGAGCAATTTTCTTTAGGGCAGCTACCCGAGCAGCTGATGAACTTGGTCTAGTCTCCGACACTGAACGAGGTGATCACAACTCCGTCACCGAGTTGGAATCCGCAGAGATCACTTCACTTCTGCAGCAACACAAGGATGAGCCGAATTTCATCAGTTCGGACTTCCATTATTTAATATTGTTCAAATGGATTTGAAAAACCTGAAATTAACAATACAATTGAAAATTAAAAAAATTGCTAAAAATGGCAAATATATTGAGCAAAAAACCTGAAAAGAATTCACAGTGAAATAAAATACGAGTGAAAAAAATTGAACAAATGAAATAAAAATTGAATGACTGGCCAGTCATCACCCGAAGACGATTGTGGATACTAACAATCAAAACGTCGTGAAGTACCGTGGTTTGAAATTGCTTAATTTTCAATTATAATAATTCATTTCCATTTTATTCATTCATTTTTTTTCACTGGTATTTTATTTCACTGTAAATTCTTTCCAGGTTTTTCGCCTAATATTTCTATTCTTTCAATTTTAAATTGTATTGTTTATTTCAGAGATTTCAAATCATTTTATACAATATTAGAAAATGGAAGTCCGAACTGACGAAATTCACCACGAAACATTGTCATCCACCTTCACACACAAGGATAAGCTAAAGCATGGGGTCTTCTTCAATAACATTGAAGATCTTGGCTCATCAAAGCACCTGATTTTCGCTTTTCCCAGGTCGAGTGGGCTGAAGTCGAAAACTGAGGGGTTCATCATGGCATGCCAGGATGGTGGCTGTCATTCTTGGCTCATTTTGCTGGCTCAGGGCATATGATTCTTGGACCCAATGATCACTTACCCCACGGGGTGGGGTTGTTGGTTGATAATGCTGGCGCGCCCTCCCGAATGTATCAGGGCTTCGGGGAATAGGGCCTGACCAGCGCATACTGCAATAATAATATATTTCAGTAATAAAGATTCAGATGCAAAATAACTTGTTTCCAGTTTTATGTCGGCAGATTTTCTAATAACAATTATTATTGTTGTACAGACATATAGTGGATGAATATTTTGATTTTTTCAGGTTTATTCTCACATTATTCTAGTGACTTCTCTTCTTCTGATGATTTCATCCATTATCACTGGCATCATATTTTATAATCCTGATTACGAATACGATCGAATTGAGTCAGCTCTATACGCTTCCTTGCATCGAGTGGTTTGGTCAGTAGGGAGTGTGGGAGTACTGTATGTGGCAAGTTATGGACATACCAAATATATTTACCAAATTCTTTCTTGGAAGCCATGGGTACCACTCAGTAAATTGGTATATGGAGCATATTTAGTTCACATGCAGTTTCAACTACGAGCTGTTGCGAGAAAAGGGGGAGCGGATGTTATTACCTATTTTGATGTGGTGAGTGTTCTTTGTTTTATGTTATTTCATATTATTTCAGTCATTGAAATCGGAGTACCCAGTTATACAATCTCAAATACGTTTTTTCATGATACTGGAGAATTCACTAAAAGCTTCCTTTTATTGCAAAACAACGTGGATTCTTCATTTTTGAAGATATTTTTATAGACGCTGTATTATTTTAACTTTTGAAGAAAAACGAGATGTTTGGCTTCATCAGACGTGTCTTTACTGAAGTGAAGACACGCCTTACTGAAGTGAGGACACACCTTACTGAAGTGAAGATACGCCTTTACCAAAGTGAAGATACGCCTGAAGATGATATCGTATAGCAAAACACATGATTCGTCTTGTAAGGCAAGAATATACACGTCTGGAGAAGCCATTGTATAGTGGAACAATTGTTGCGTTATTGTAAAACTGTTTAGTGAAAATGTCACAATGAAGGCTTTTTTAAATATGTTCATTATATACTGTCTCAGATTATATCCATTGACATGATGCGACCCTAGGAATGCTCTGTTATAACCTATGAAACGGTATTGATGAAACACCGGTGACGCCATACGCTCTAGGGATATTGAAGCTGTTTTGGGAAACGTGAAGTGCCGAATCTACGAGTATTGTAACTATTCATTCCTCACTTCCAAACTCATACAAGCTGATAAGCCTGATTTTTCTCGACTGTCATAGCAAGACGATATTCGTTATGGATTCTTCCACTCTAAGGGAGACAAATATTGCCCGAAAAGATAAGGAAAATCTGATGAGGTATCGATATTTCCTTTTCAAACTCCGCAGACTTTATCTTGAGAACAATGCTAATATAGTGGTTCTGATCATTGAATTCCTTGGTAGAATGATGTCATCCCTGCTCTCGAATCTCAACATAATGCCAACTTTCCGCCCTGAGCAGAAATCTTGGTCGGATAAATGCAAATGCCTGTCATCATTGGCTCATTGAATCTGTTCAGGAATTCAATGACAACTTATACCACAGTAAGACAAACTTATTTCGAGGTGAAAGAACGCCACTCACAAAAGGGGTAACAGCAGTGAAGAACTCTCTCTGTTAATTTTATGGGAAACGAGTGTATTGTACTCATCCTGAATCTCTCTGTTCACAACATGTATCTGCATTATTTATACGATGAATGAAGTTATTATTATTATTATACCACCGTAGAGTGCGTTGGTCGGGCCCTATCCCCCAAAGCCCTGATACATTCGTGAGGGCGCGCCAGCATGATTAACCAACGACCACTCCCCACATCGTAGGGTAAGTGATTATTGAGTCCGAGAAACATGTGCCCTGAGCAAACGCAATGAGCCAAGAATGACAGCCTTCTGCATCTGTCCGACTAAGATTTCTGCCTTAGTGCGGCAAGCCGGTATGACTTTTAGATTCGAGAGTAGAGAGGACATCATTCCACCAAGGACTCCAATAATCAGAACAACCATCTTGACAGAGTGGTCTGGATATAGTCTGCGGAGTTCAAAGAGAAAATCTCGATATTTAATCCGTTTTTCCTCCTCTTTTTGGACGATATTCGTCTCGCCAGGAGCTGAAAACTCCACGACAAATATCGTCTTGCTCTGATGGTTATTATTATTATTATAAGGACATTTCTAAGCGAATATTGTATTATATTCGTATTGTATTATATGAAGATCCCGTACCACGTAGAAACGGATAGATCCATCAATTTACCATATTCATTATTTGCTTAGTAATTCTTCAAGAGTTATAGTAATAATGATAATAATTTCTATGTTCTCCACAACGGAACAGTTTTGTAGTTTAGTAGTACCCTTACCGAGGTAATTGTCGGCCTGGCCGAATCACGTGGAGGACAAAACTTTTTCATCAAGCTGGAGCTTGTTTATCAGCATATCATTTAAAAAAAAAAAACATTATGGGATTGATCAACCAACAAGGGTGATATGGAAGTTAGTAATAAAACCGAATATAGAAATCTTCGAAAATTTCTTCTTGACATTTGTTTTTGGAAAGGATCGATAGATGCTTGCAGCTGAATGAAGGCATTTTCTAGAATCCATATCTATTCCGAAAATCTTTCAAGAAGAAACTTCAAATTTGGAGTTGTCAAATCCAGTGGTACAATAACATTAGAAATTACTTCTAAAGTGTTTCATTTTGAACCAAAACATTTGGTTTTTCAACCAATGTTTAAAAGAAAAAGTTTTCCCGAGATTTATTCAACTTAAGACCAATAACATAAGCCATGCTGCATCTGAAGGAAATAGAGATGGAAATATCAAATGGAGCAGGTGATGAATAATCAATAAATCAACAAAACTAGCATAAATATTGAAGCGAATTTTGAATTCTTCTACAATAAATTCATTCAAGAATATTCCAATTTGAAATCAATCATCAGGATATTTTCACTCGGTGTTCCGTCAAGTTTTGTTTATGAATTTCCTCATGAAGAAGTCACCTGTGGGATTGACAGAGAAGTCAAACTCATTACAGCCATGATAAACTAGGTCTTCGATAGTGTTGAACAAAATAGCGTTCTCCAAGATTGTATCTAGAGTACAATTTTTTAATCTCTGGTTTTCTCTTGTGGTCTGCTTGTAATGAATGCTGAAGAGCAGTGGTTGCCAACCTGTCGATCGCGAGCTACCGGTAGCTCGCGGAGGCAATTCTGGTAGCTCTCACAACGATTTTAATTAAAAAATTACAAACTGCAAAAATCAGAGAAGCTTCCGAAAATTCCACAAAAAAATCTAATTGTCATAATATTAAAGATAAACAGCGGCAACGTTGCGGTGAGCGATCTGCCGCTGACGCCATTAAGCTAGAATCGGCTAGAACCGACCAGCCGGACCAGCGCGTTAGTGTTCGAGAACGATCTGGATTGCTTTGAACGGGATAAATACGTACGGCCCGGCGACATTGCATTGTTATTCTCTACTAACCCAACGTTCAGCGGTTGGGTTAGTATAGAACAACAAAAATAATATTATGGCAAGCAGTTGTAAGAAGGTAAAGACATACCACTTTCATTCGGAATGGGAAGAACAATACTTTTTTACAGAAGTTAAAGATAAAAATGTGTGTTTGTTAT
>WOGR01002007.1:0-18410 GCA_015342045.1 Leptinotarsa lineolata | reverse complement strand
ACTAACAAGGTATTTTCGGAATAAGAATTTACCTTGGCTTTCATTTTCCAGTCCATAAAGTTTCTGTAAGCGATTTCATATTTTTCTCTTGATGTGCTTGGTAGCAAATTATTGTAAACATCTATTGCTTTTTGAACAATTTCTGGAGGTGTATTTTCCAACTCTGAATCTTCGTATTCCATTATATTCAATATTTGATGAATTTGAACTGTTTATACTATAACAATCAACAATAAAACTATTTTCGTTATGTAAGTTGACAGCCGACAATGGGCTACTTGGATATTGCACGCGAATCGTTGGCGTAGTGTTGTCAATATGGAGAACGTGTCATATTAATTTGACATGTAACAATTCATGACTGACTTGGGTTATCGTGATAACAGTGAGCGATGAGAGAAGTGGCACACTGTATAGCATCCGTAGAAAAAATCTATTCTACAAGTAAAAATGCCTAAGTTGGAGTCTATTTTGTGATGACATGGCATTCTTCATTTTTGAGTAATTTTTGAGTAAGAACTAGTGGAGAGTCGAAATTAAAATGTCCTTTATTTCAAAAATGAAAAATAATGCAGGGCAACACATAACTGTAACAAGCCGTAAATTAGTGGAAGGTTAGTCGGTTTATTGGAAAAATTGAAGCAAAATTATTTTTTTCTTTCAATCTGATAATGGGCCCAAGAGTTACCCATTCCACTGAGAATGTAAATGATTGCAAAACACTAAGAAAATATCATTCATGATAAAATGAAATAATTGGCGTTGAACGATTAAGTGGGCTATATATTTTCTGAAAATATATTGATTTGATATTGAAACTCCAGAGAAAATATATCAAAAGATAAAAAATTTTTTTTCCTTAAGTTACTTGATTAACCCCACAATTTTTTTCCTTTCATATCAAAAGTAAACTTATTATTTTGTATCTACAATATTACTCATTGCTAACTAGTAGCGCCATCTACCATAGAGTGGGTAATGATGTATGTGTTTTTGAAAGAAAGTTCAGTTCTTGTCTGTGACTCGAGCGTTTAATTTATGAGAGGTTATGGGCCCAGTGAATTGTTTTTAACTCGCAATTTTTTTTAAAAAAGAAAACTTTGCAGATTGAGATAAACTAATTAACGCTATAACTGTGAAAATGATGACAAATTATCTTGTCAATGTACCTAAATTGAAAGGGCGGGAAAACTACAGTGAGTGGGCATTCTCGGCTGAGAATTTCTTAGTGTTGAAGGGAATGTCCGATTGTATCAAGTCGGATACTGTACCAGCAGAAATAGGAGCAGCAGGTGACGCGAAAACTCGAGCCAAGCTGATCATGACAATAGATACGTCACTGTACGTACATATCAAAAGTGTATAAACGACACATGAACTGTCGAAGAAATAGAAGAATCTATTTGATGACTCAGGATTCACGAGAAGTATCAGTCTACTGAGTAGTTTGATTTCCATCAGACTGGAAAACAGCGTTTGAATGACTTCGTATGTAACACAACCCATTGAAACAAGCCAAAAATTAAGTGGTACCGGTTTCAACATCAATGATGAGTGGGTCGCATCACTTTTGTTAGCGGGATTAACAGAAAAATATTCCCCTATGATAATGGCGATCGAGCATTGCGGCAT
This sequence comes from Leptinotarsa lineolata, assembly GCA_015342045.1. Classification (NCBI taxonomy): domain Eukaryota; kingdom Metazoa; phylum Arthropoda; class Insecta; order Coleoptera; family Chrysomelidae; genus Leptinotarsa; species Leptinotarsa lineolata. Next base: position 16,778 of record WOGR01002007.1, on the reverse strand, counting down.
ACCATTGATAGCAGACGCCATTAAAACCAAGTTGTTGGACATGGAAGAAAGTGGAAACGGCGGTGACAATAGTTCTTCCTGTGGCGCGTTTGCGAGTTTCAAGAAAAACTGGAACGTTGGTAGCACTGCGAATAAAGACAACGCTCAGATGTCAAAGTCAAAACCAAAAGTGATAACTTGTTAGAAATGTAAACAAACAGGACATTACCGCAACCAGTGTACGTTTTCGAACAAAAAATCGTCGAATACAAATGAACGTACAAGCAGTAATACGTTTAGCGCTGTGTTCCTTAATGGTGAATTTTGCAAAAGAGATTGGTATATTGATTTCGGGGCGAGTGTTCATCTTACCGCGAACAAGGAATGGTTTTCAAATGTGTCGCGAGATCATAAGATCAAGGAAATTGTCGTGGCAAAAAAAGATAAAGTACCTGTACTATGTACTGGAGAAGTGCAGATCACCACAAAGACGCGTGCCTGTGAATACGATATTACAGTAGAAGGTGTATTATGCGTGCCGAAGTTGACTACAAATCTGTTGTACACATTTAGCCTGTTCAATGATAACCAAGGTGCACAGAAGCTGTGTGCAAACCCAATCTTTCAGAAACGTACTAAACATATTGATATCAAATATCATTTTTGTCGTGATCTAGTGAAAGATAAAATTGTAAAAGTTCTGTATTTGCCAACAGCTAATATGCCAAAAGCTCATGTTCAGCAAAACATTACAAATTCATGTCGCTTCTTGGCATAATAGTTTGTGTAGAATACTTTTGTTTAAAATTGTTTAATAAATATTGCGATAAGTGGGGGTATTATTTTGTATCTACAATATTACTCATTGCTAACTAGTAGCGCCATCTACCATAGAGTAGGTAATGATGTATGTGTTTTTGAAATGGGGCTCGAAATCCCTGAGTCCCAGGCCAAAAATGGGGCTCGAAATCTCTGAGACACAGGCCTGGGAGGCCAGGAGACTGTTACAGCAAATGGGATCGGGAAACTGCAGGAGCACACCACGCCCGAAGCGTGGGGCTAGAGCACGAGGACGTGCCAAGGTAAGCCAGAGGGCCAACCTGAATCATAGAGGGAGAGACAATGGCGGTATGACGGTTTGTGAGTGAGCCCGCAAAGTGCAAAAACTCTCTGGCGCCTAACAACAACGATTTAGAATACCAGTACTGGGCGGGTACTGATGAAGTACGAAATGCACAGAACAATGAGAGGGCAGAATTGTGAGATGAGAGAGGGTGCGGGATAGGCAGAGAAGATGCGGGATAGGCGAAGAGGGTGCACAGGAGCTGCAACCCTCATGGCCTGACGCACGAGTGCCACTGCAGCAAGCAGCAGCACAAACAGCGGTAGAAATTGTCGGGTCGAAGAAGCCTTAGTACAAAATGGAGGAACTGTTCGCCAGATTGGTGACTGTCCTAGAGAATCGACAAAAGCCACAGAGAGGCTCGGAATGTGATTCCTGAGTCGGGAAAAAGGTGAAAATACCCCCTCCGACATTCAGCGGTTTGGATCAAGAGGATCCTTTTGAATTCTGCGGAAAGGCAGAAGAACAACTGAGCGACCTTCACCCTTCAGTATGGGTACCGATGACCAGACAATGGCGAAAGGGTGCGGCAGCAGTATGGTTCACTCCATATAAGGATATGACCCTTGATTGGGCATTCTTTACAAATCGCCTGCAAGAGCGATTCGATAACTAACTCCTAGTGAGTTCGCTGGAAAGCAATTTGTACGAGGTAGATCAACGGAAAGGAGAGCCCATAAATTATTTCATTCTGAATAAGCTAGGGTTAGCCAGGAGGCTATACCCCGAGATGGAGGAAAAACGGATTGTACAATTGATAATGAATAGAATGTGCGCTGAAATGAAGGTTTACCTACAGTTGAACACAATCACTAGAATCGAGGAGCTGACTCAGAAAGCAGTGGCTAGAGTCACTGCTAAGAGGCAGCAGTAATAATATAGGCAGTGGCACAACTCGGCGAAACCAACACGAGGACGGAGAGCCTCGTCGTGGCAACGGGGGAGACCACAACAAAGGGGGTCGCAAAACGGACCCGTACAAGTCCAATTATCAACGGCAGGAACCAATAGGGGCTAGCTACGGACAACATATTGATGCTAGACCCCAAGAAGGGCAGGATACAGCCGAGGATTTGTATCCAAAGATGGACGGTACCAGCCGTACCAGGAACCCATCAATCAAGGACAACGTAGAGAAAATCAACAGCGACGTGAGGATAGACCAGCTGGGGGGTAGGACAGCACCTTCATTGAATTGCTTTAATTGCAACAGGCCCTACTGGGTAAAGGACTGCCCGAAGCAGCGTAAGGAAGCTGCCAGCAGCCAAGGAGAGTTACCAGCCCAAGGCGAAGCCGGACGGTAGAGCAGTAGCGCGGGTGGTCGAGGCGACCAAGCCGCGTGAAACTAACAACATGTTACCATGTTAACGAAGCAGAATGCTTGGCGATCGTGTGGGCCATAAAACGTTATATGCATTACTTGGAGCATAGGCCTTTCACTTTAATTCACTCTAAAGACTGACTCTAAGGCTCTAACTTGGCTGGACATAATCAAGGACACCAAGACGAAACTGGCTCGTTGGGCCCTGTTACAACAGGAGTACATGTTCCGGAGAAGGAGAATAAGCTGGCTGACTATCCTTCGCGTTACCCAGTGGGCAAGCATGGCGGGGATCTGGATGTTGATGTGGACCGAATGGGGTTACAAACGATGAAGGTAGAGTTGTCGCCGATACAAGGAGTGTGAAACGTGGAAAGTCCGTACGAAGTAGCATGCAGGACGCAGCGCACAGATGAGGATGTGCAAAGACTGGTAGCGAAAAGGACTGAACTGGATACGAGAGAACCCATGACAAACGCTGGGAAGCAGTTGCAGGAACAGTATAAAGTATAGGATGGAATCCTTTATAGAAGATTGCCGGATCAAGATGTGATATACCTTGACAAGGACTTAAGAGGAGACATAGTCAGCTATTACCATGAGCACCCAACCGCTGGTCATCCCAGTCAGGATGAAACGATGAGAGTGTTCGGGCTTTTGTGAAAGGATGCTTGATGTGCCAGATCACCAAAACGAGACGACACGAGACCAATGCGCCGTTGCGACCACGTGTCGGGGAACGACCTTGGCAGTCTATCTCGGTTGACGTGCTTGGACCCTATGTCACCTCTACTCAAGGTAATAGGTTCATGTTGATTTGCACGGACCTGTTCTCCAAGTGGGTCGAAGTAAAAGCGGTTGCAAGGACAGAAGCAGTGGACATCGCGCAGTTTCTAGACCTGGAGGTAGTGCACGATGGGGGTGCCCAGAGACCCTCAGCACGGATAATATGCCAGCCTTAGAGAGTTCCACTATGCAGCGATACTGCAAAATTAGGAACATTGAACATGTTTTCACCCCTGTATATCATCAACAGGCGAATCCTGTTGAAAGAAGAGTGCAGGAAGTGACGAAAGTCTTGCGAGCAAAACTAATTGGACAGCCGGAACAACAGTGGGAGACCCACATCCCCACTATGTTGTATTGTTTGCGGAACCGCAAGAACGCGGCAACAGGAGACACCGGCGAACTTACTTTAGGTTATACTCCACCCAGACCAGGAGACTTGGAGTATGCCAAACCGAAGAGGACCTCTACCAGGGCTACTCACAGCTAGAGCTGAGAGACTCGACAGGGTGAAACTTAGACAAAGAAAGCTATTCCCAGACGGTACCAAGTTGGAGACGAGGTGCTCGTCAGAATCACACAATCACAAGAGGTGGCGTAGACCGACTGGTTCACCTAGAAGACATTCGGAACCACGTCAAGAAGGTCTTGCTACGAATGCAGGATGTGCGCGTCGAGGAAGAGGATGACGAAGACCCACCACCAGAAGAGGTGACTGACCAAGACATGGCACAGGTGGAGAAACCACCAACAGACCCCAAGAGGGACGAAAAATTGGAAAAGCTTCAAGGGATGAGAAAAGTGGAGCCCAGAGACCCACCGGTACCCCCCGTGGAAACAACAGGACGTCGCAATCGATACGCGGTACCCGAAAGTGAAGGAAAAGGAGAAGCGCCTTGACAGGACTGTAAAGGCCAGCCGGCAGCACACCAAGGAGTTGGTGATAGCCGCGAAAAGGCGAACCTGCCACCAGTTTGTCAAGGGCGCGGAGAGGTCTTGGGCAGGAGATTGTGAACCACCTGGAAGCAAAAAAGAAGGAGGAGCAGCAAGGAAAAACTATGCTGATGGGAACCCCGACCGGACTGAGGAACCCAAAGAATGGGAACCTCAGGGAAAATGGGGCGGATTCGCAGGAGGGGCCTGTGAAGAAGTCCGAAGGTGAACGTCGATTCACGGGAGAGCGTCGTATCGGAGACCGGCGTAGATCCCGAATCGTATCGCTAAAACCCAGCGGTACGCAACGAAGACAGAGCCCTGCTGCGTCAAGGGATGATCTGCAGGTGTACCCTGCAGCAACGGGGGAGGGTGATAGTGATAGCAAGGATGGGGACGTTGGACCTGGGGTGATTGTGACCAGAGCCCTGGTACACTAGAACCCTGTGAGCGGAACAAGTATGGAGCCAAGGCGGCGTGCCAAGACAGAACTTTCTTTAAAGGGAGGGGTTTCGCGAAACTAAACTGATTTTTTGTTTTCGAGAGCTCCAGTGCAAGCTCCGCCCACTTATAGTGAACAAATGGAAAATTTGGAAAATGCCGTTTTCTATGATATTTCAGCTTGGTTTTTGAAAATAAAGATGTGGAATATCATTTCGCAAGTGTTAGAAATAATCTTCTGCAAGATTAGTAGTAGTCGTTTATTTCAAATGGGGTAAAATTTGATTTTACAGAAAATGGCTTTTTCAGTTAGTTAGCCAGCGATATCAAGCTTTCTACTAAGAAGCATCGATAGAACTCCTCAGTAGCTTTCGTTTTTGACACCTACATCGTGTTTCTAACGTGAAAGGGTCGAATTTTATTTAGATTCTTGTGAGAAAAATATTAATTTTTCAAATGGGTTTTTCAGGCAGAAGGACTGACAATATCGGAAAATTTTATTTGAATTTTTGATTCAGCACATCGAGTTCTACTCAAAAACGAAGAAAAATATTTTTTTGAGAATTTTTGCGATAGTTACGTTGGACCTCAAGCAGTTGTGGTTCGTTGAAGCTCCTCCGTGTTTTGAGAACAGTTTTTAACAGTTTTGTTGAATTACTCTTGATTATTATAATAACACCCACAAATAAAGAACAACTCGATTCTCACTATGTGTTTTTTTTATTAAATAAACAGCAGGTAACAACTTTATAATCGTGTTGCAACTGAAGTGATACTGAACTACTGTAATGTACACAAGTCAAAATATTTATAGTAAATATAAAGATAAGATGCGAAATAAAATAGTTGTCATCAATAGATCGACTCTGGAAGAAAATATCAATAAGCAATGATAATCAGCGGGATACATTATATCTAAGCAAGATTATATGGAATAAAATCATTGTCATTAAAATATAAAGATTACGTTCGGATTAAAACGGATGTCATCATTTTCCGGGTTTTATCTCTGTGGATAGTCCAGGGAAAGCGGGCATCGTATTCCAGGGAAAGTAGGCAAAAAATGTAATTAGATTCCGAAGATTACCGAGGGTGTACGATGGCTGTTCGGTTCGTTCATCGATAGTCACAAACTCTGGAAACATCATACGATTTCTAAGTGGCATCTGATTGACTGAAAGAAATCGGATGATCTTATGTACTTTCCATGGTTTGAGACATTATACGATTATTTCCGGATAGTTGATTGGCGGGAGACAATTTGCATATTTCCTTAGCTAGTCGACTTCGAACCTGTGCCTGTGCTGAATGCTCTTGGGAGTAGAAGAATTCTGAAGATTTTTGCTGGAATTTGATTTCGAGGGAAATTTTCGAGTAACAAAATTTTGAAAAAAAGCTGCAAGTGAATCAATTTGAGTGAATTCGTTGGATTACTGTATCTCTCAAAAGAGATAATTGCGGAATAGGAGTTTACTGGAAGTGAAATTTGGAAGAAAATTCATTTGGAGAAGCTACGGTTGCAGTTTTTCGGCGGAATTTGTTGGAGCTTGTTGGATTATTGAATCTCTTGTTCTTTTTAGGACGGATAAATTTTTGGTGTGTTTAACCATATTTTGAATTTTTCATGTTCCTTTTGGACACGCCGCCGAAAGTAAGCAGCCCAAAAATCCTGCGAAGGAAGAGCAGGTCCCTACTAAAGTTGCTCAGGCTCACTTACCCTGTGGATATCCTACGGTGCACAACGAAGCAGCGGTATATAGAGCCTAAATTTGACGGGGTCAAGCCATCATTAGCTCAGTCCTTCGGGCTAGCGACTTAACTCAACCGTTGGAACCTTCAACAGTGCATCGATAACCTATCTTCCAAATCCTGCGAGCGGCCCTCATCCTAGGGTGCAGTTCAACCGTTGGGCTCCTTGTTCCTAATCACTAGCTAAGTTCACCCTGTAGGCCTTGGTTGGGAAATTAATTTCGCGATCAAGGGAGAACTTGAAACAGAACAATCGTGAATCCTCCCCTCTGTCTCTTTCCAAGCCAGAGTCATCTTAAGGAAACTTGACAATCGAAATGCAGACTAAGGCCAAACAAGCGCGAGCGCAACTTGCAAGTGATACGACATTGCCGAATAGCGAGGTCAACCACTTCGACCAACCAATCCTTTATTCAGACAATTTCAGCCGCCTGAGTGCGACTTCAACGGAACAGCGCGGAATACTTCTGGAATCTGTGTTCGGACACAGTATTCCGCGAACTCCAGCGGAGATGGCTAGTCTGAGGCTGTCTTCTGCAATGTCGGAGAAAACACAACTTTCAACCGGAAGGACAAACCGGCTGGAGTGCAGCCTCCACAAATGAGAGTTTTGCCCGATCGTGAGCCAGTATGGCACACTGAGGAGGTGGTTCCTACTTATGTGGGAACCCCACGAGTAAAGATGCACAGCACAGCCATCCTGTGCCACATGCAGTACGAGAAGTACCCAGGCCATTGTCGAACCCGCCAAAGAGTTCATGCACAAGCAGAGAGGGTCAAGACATTGGAAATAATGTCGGACAGAATTTTTGGAACGTCGGACATGACTTTCGAAACATTGAACAGGACTTTCAAAATGTCGAACACGACTTTCGAAACACCGGACAGGACTTTCGAAACAGCGAAATTTTGAATTTTGGACATGATGAAGGACAGGTCGTCCGGCGCCAAGCGCTATGATGCCCCCAGAGGGAAACCCTTAGCGGTCTCTGGGAGATGACGGACACGCTGCGCACAGGCGTGCCACGCGTTCAGTACGAGCTTGGAAGTGGCGTCCTAGCGGAGGAGCTAGGGGGTGGAGGAATGCCAGGGGGTTACCCTCTCTGGCTTCAGGGCAACTCCCTGGCAATCACAGCTGTACCCAGGCCGAAAATGGGGCTCGAAATCCCTGAGATCCAGGCCTGGGAGGCCAGGAGGCCATTACAACGAATGGGATCAGGAAACGGTGGGAGCGTTGTGCGACGACACGCTTCCCTCAACCCACACCATACGTTAGGACACTATTTACAAAGATGTATAGATCATACAAAGAAATTTCTTCCACAACATTACCAAAAATCAAAATTTCTAAACTGGATGATTGACTTTAAGTGACACTGACAAATGCAACTTGTATGGATTGATAGATGCAGCCGTTGCTACCTGGTAGGAGATCATGAAAGATGCGAATTAAAACTTGCTATGATTTTATACCACTTTCATTTGTAACTAACGTTACTGCAGTTTCCTCCTACGGGGATATTTTCAAACGAGTTTATTTGATTCGTTTGAAAATTTCCATGCAGGACGAAACTGCAGTAACGTTAGTAACAAATAAAAGTTATATTGAACATAGAAAGTTTTGGTTAACTAATTTAGTGATCAAATAATTTTTCTGAAAAAAAGTTGGTTGGGTAACAGGATCAATTTCTGTTTAGAAAAAAACAATTGTTTTCTTGCCAACATTTCGAATTTAATTAAATTCTTCCTCAGATCTCGAAAACGTTTGTTTCATGTCGTTTTGTGTTAGTATTGTCTCGAAATTGTTGCAATGTTTTTTATTGTCTTTTAAATGTATTTAATATGTCTGATGATTTCAAAAATAGGAATATCAACACGGAAAAACTACTTTTCGAGCCCTGAGGAAGAATTTAATTGAATTCGAAACGTTGGCAAGAAAACAATTGAACAATTCTAAGAAGAAATTGATCCTGTTACCCAAACAACTTTTTTTCATAGAAAGTTTTATTTGTCATTTTTCGCAACTTATATGTATAATATTTTTAGCGATGTTATCTTAAACTGCACGAAATGAAGTTTTTGGGTTCCAATGTTTCTTACTGTTTCTATAAATTTAAACATCAAATGTATAATTTTGGCAATTTTCCCGAAATTTAAAATTTTGATTTGTTTTTTAGAATCGAGGCGCTCTGAACTTCGAAATGGATAAGTTTCATTTCGCCCGTGAGAATATACGCTTTCATACATAGTTTTAGTTTTCTAGAACTACAGTTACGACTATAACTATAACTGTATCAATAAACAAATATAACTCTTACTATGATTACTAAGAGATGTAAATGAGTCTATTTGATCTTGATTAAAAAGAAAAAAAAAAGATAATTTGCGGACATAACACTCAAAAAATAAAAGGCAAAACGTGTTTCTGGTCGGCCTCGTCAGTGCGGTGTCCTCAAGTGTAAAGATGAAGTGTAAAGATGTCACGCAAATATCTATAGCTGTCTACATGGTCATATTAGTTATTTCCTGTGAATGATAGGTCTAATAACTGAAGCCACAAAGGTACGATTGGCTTCGCTCATATGTGTGGTTTTCCGGCAAGCAAGTGCTGCTCATTTTTACACTTGGCTGCACCGTGCTGAGGAAACCAATAGCCTAGAAACACATGTCCGATATTTGAGTGTTATATACACGAATTTTCTCCTTATTGATAATAACTGAAACTAAAAATATAAATGATATGGGGGTTACAACCATAGAGGATTGCATTTAATTGAAACTTCAATCTTAGTCAAATACAGTGAGTTTCAAAAAGTTTGCACCATATGGGAAACTTTTTTATTATCCATCTGTCAGAAAATTTTATTCTTGATAAAAATTGGTGCATTGCGGGAAACTTGGAGTTGTCAAAATTATAAATTTCCGAACGGTATACAGGCGAAAACGAAAAATAGACATTTTGATCGGAAATAAATTACCCTTGTTTTCGACCTTATCAAAAAAGTTCATTTAGAAAAGTTGTTCAAATTTAAAAAAAATTTTCACACCCACCTACGTAACAAAACAAACAAAATTATTTTTTAGGGTTCTAGCCTCATAAAGATTACTAGTATCTCATATACATCTTAGGCGCCTCCCTCATATGACTATAATAATATTTCAATGCGAAATTTAGCCCAATTTATTATTCGAACTAGTATATCGATTTGTTGAAAATGGGTAACATTTCTACTGGTTTTTGTGCAAAATTGATGTTTTACTCAGTTTGTAACTCCATAATAACTATTAGTATGATTTAATGACGAGAAATAATTGACCAAATTAATTACTGCTAAACAATTAAGTAATGCAAATCTGTAAGTTTACGATCACTTTAATCATGGTGTTACCTCATAGGGTAGTTAATTTACATATGTATCAAAACTTAATAAAAATCGAATTACAAAAACGTTCAGAAACCTGAATAAAAAATCACTAAATCTTTAAATTTCCACGTTTTCCTTCAATCGCTAAACAATTTTTATACGTGCACGAAATTCTGTACCAACTTTCCAAAAAAGATTACAGTATACTGGCACAACACTGCCTAATAACATTTTCTAATCCATCGATATTTTGAAATGGTCTTCGAGCATACACCTTCTCCTTGAGGTACACCCATGGAAAAAATCTAAAAGAGTGACATCTGAAGGCCTTGTTGGCCATGGATTTATCGAGTATCTACCAATCTATTCACTCTCAAATTTGTCATCGAGATATTCTTCAACTAATGTCGTACCATGACAGACGCTCCGTCAATCATAGCCGTTCTTTTTCTTGCTGTAAGAATTGATCAATAATTAGCTCAATATCAAACATAAAAAAATGTGAGAACAGTTCACTGTTCATACTGTCACGGAAAAAGAATGGACCAATTAATTTGTTATTGAAAATGCCACACTAGACGTTTGTTTTAAATGAATATTGGTCCTTGCATTATATTTTAAAATTTGGGTTTACGTCGGCCCACCACCGGTAATTTTGCGAACTCACTACTCCATTTGGTGTGAAACATGCCTCATCAGAAAACAACACATATTTGGAAAACTGTCTATATTCTTCAATCTTTCCTTGTACCCACGCGCAGAGTTTAAATGTTCGATCGTAATCTCCTTCTTTCAGTATGAATTTGGGTTTATAAGGGTGATATTCATGTTTTAATGATATTCTTTGTGCTGATGTTTTACTCACGCCTGTTATGGATGATACAGCAGCAAGACTACTTTTTGGATTCTCAGTTACTGCAAATAATACATTTTGTTGTAATTCATTGTTTCCAGTTACCCATTTAGTATGTTTCCTGGTAAATTTGTTTTCCACAGATCCTGTAGCAAAAAATTTTTGATAAATCCGCCCTACAGTGTATGAAATACTGGATTTTCGGGATGAAGTAGATTGAAAACTTTTACTATTTCTCTATTTGTTCTATTTTCTCCACGAATTAGAAATATTTCGATTTCATCATTTGCACTCAACATTGTGAATAAATTTATACGGACAAATATCTAATTAGGTCATAAATTCTAACACTCAGTTAAAAAACGCAAAATTGTTTACTTCTTAAATGTAAAAAAGTCGAAGGTAATGCGATTTTAGCAATTCATAGACGAAGTTTCAATGTGAAATATGAAATTATTCCTGATTCATATACGATGAACGTTAATATGTACTGTTCTGATAAGCATAAACTTTCGTTTGGAAAAAAAAACTTTATTTAAAGAAAAAGTGTATGCTGAAAGACCATTTCAAATATCAATGGATTAAAAAATCTATTTTAGAAAATGTCAATAAAGAATTTTGTGCACGAACAATAAAATGTTTAGCGATGGAAGGAAGACATGTGGAAATTTAAGGATTTAGTGACTGATTATTCAAGTTTCTGAACGTTTTTGTAATTTGATTTTTATTTATGTTCAATACATATGTAAATTAGGACTACCCTTTGAGGTAACACTATGATTGAAGTGATCGTAACTTACAGATTTGTATTACTTAATTGTTTAGCATTAATTAATTAAGTCAATTATTTCTTGTCATCGAATCATACTGATAGTTATTATGGACATACGTACAGAGTGAAATATCAATTCTGCATAAAAAACTAGTAAAAATTTGAACCATTTTCAACAAACATCGATATACTAGTTCGAATAATGAATTGGACATTTTTTTTTGTTACGTAGGTAGGTGTGATTTTAAATTTGAATATTATTTTCAAATTTAAACAACCTTTTTAAATAAACTTTTTCAGTAATGTCGAAAATAAGGAAAGTCCACTCCAGATCAAACTTTCTATTTTTTGTTCTCCGCTGTACAACTCAAATCTAAGTTTCCCGCAATGCACCAACTTTTATCGAGAATGAAATTTTCTAACAAATGGATAATAAAAAAGTTTCCAATATGGTGGAAATTTTTTGAAACTCACTATATAACGATTTATAGATCAAAGGTATAATAATTATCTATCATCATTATTTGAGGGACTCACCTGACATTATAAATTTCATCTGTAAAGTGGTTAATTGAATGACTTCTTTCTTGGTAGACTCAGACGGAAGAGTGTTCAATAAACGTTTTGTCTGTTTAGCAGCGGTGTCCTGAAGTTCTTTATATTTGAGTAGCATTTTACTTGAACCTTTAGTTTTCTGAAATAATTCAAAAGTTCCAAACAAAAAAGTCTGAAAATATGTTCACTTACCGAAAGAGGTTGAGGCTGAGGAATGTCATTGCCGGAAAAATCAATACTTGTCATTAGAGCAACTAATAAAATTAGCCTTGCCTTCGAAAATATAATACTGATAGAAGGCAACTCCCCAGTTATTATACTGAGAGGCAAACGTGGGTCATCTACAATCAAACATTTAGAATAATCGATGGAGAGGGTAAGTGGACTCAATAAATGCATATCTGATGTTACAGAATCACTGAGTGTTGTCAACCAATTTTCGTTGCTTTTCGCTACTAAAATTTGCAAATCGGATAATTCTACACGGAAATTATCGTAACTATTTTTTTTCATGGACTCAAAAATATCTTTTTGGTCTTTTCCCTGCTCATATAACTTTCTCACTTCAAATGCAGACGACCGTTTGCCATGGGTAAATATTTTTAAGCGACCCAAATTCACCAATAAAACATTTGCTTGTTCAATAAACTTTCCCTCTGAAGGAATAATCACCAACGGAGCATGTAAATCGATATTAAGGTCGAGGAGTATATGTTTCTCAATTGCATACTGAAGGCCCAAAGAAGTCATTTCTTTAACATCCGTTAGTTTATTAGTAGCTGCATCTTGGAACCTGTAAGAAATACTATGCATTACTGAAAGACAAAAAATAAAAATCAATTTATCCGATTGGATGGAACCTATTCAATACACACAAAGAATATTTTGTTGAGAAATTAATTTCCCATATACCACCGAAACGTAATTGAAACTTCCACATGTTTTACCTAATAGTTCTTAAATTACAAAAAGTAAAATAGTTGAAACCTCCGAAGCAGCATGCGAATATATTAAGTATGATCGATTCTCATTTGAAGACGATATTTTGAATATTTATATGTAAATATTATTTTCATATCAGACTTGTTGAACAATGACCAGTTGGGGCTAGCAAGAGTGTTTCATCCAACTCATACTATGTAAACTTGGTAAAATCGATGTTCACTGCATATCGTTCGAGCCACTCGTTCGTTAAAGAGTAAAGTCTCGTTTCTGTTCCACTTTGTATGTAAATGGGATCCACTAATGAGGCAAAAAGATTTCGAAGCCAGAGAGACTCGAATTTTTGCAAGGACTGAATTGTGAACTAGTAGTTATTGTTGAGATAAATTACTTGACTGCAATGATTTTCTCGTATTCTATTATATGCGTATGATTGGTAGATGTCGACTGTTTTGTATTTCATAGGTGGTTTGAATGAAGTGATAGCGATGAATAAAAAAAAGGAAGAAGAAGAGTAATAGGTTAGGAAAAAATATTTGAATGAAAAAATGCATAGGTCATCATATGCAAGATAACATGTATTGTAAACAAGTGAATATAATGTAAAAGTAAGAAACGAGTTCTAATTTATAATGAAGAAACAACCATGATAAATAACAATTTTTTATTCGTTTGAAAAACGCATTGATGGCATTATGTGTGGAATATAATATCGTTCAAATGTCCGCCACGGCTTCTTTAGGTGTAGGGTATCCGAAACTTCAAATTTTCCATGACTCTGGTGCATAAATTAGACTGAATTTGACCAATGGCATGGGTTATGTTGGCAAAATTCGCCAAGTTGTGGTCTGCGAAAGGCCGAGTTCTTGTGAGCGACGTGAAATCGACTGCCTTGGATTCTCCTGCACACTCTCACAGACAGCGGTGACGTTTTCGGCAGATCTTGCGTTTTGTTGACGAACGGGTTTTGGTCGATCGTTTACTGAACTAGTGGACTACTGAAATTTATCCACTACATTGCGAATAGTCCTCTTGGTAGGACGATTACGGCGACTGTAAAATGGACGAAGCGCGCGATACGTTGCCCGAATAGAACCCCCATTTTGATAAAATGAATTTATTATTTGCACGTGTTATTGGATGTTTTATCGGTCTATGGTGATTTGGCAAATCAGACTGAATGAATGACAACTTATTTGACTGATGTATCTTCAACAATTGTCAAAGTTGGGAAGTCCCTGTTGGAAGACCCTATACTTAATAGTTTCCACAAATAATCCTTACGAAAAATGAGTTCAATAGTATCATGGCAGTGTAATGTCAAGAAAAATGAAATGTAAAAGTATTAAAAATACAAGTTAATCATAATATCTCTTATTATTGAATCAGAAAATTGAATTCCACTTTTCTGACTTAATGATAATAAATAACAGTTTTGGATTGCTGTCATATTGAAATATCGAAATCTCTTTTCACCAATCAAGTTTACGTCGTCAGAAAATGATATATATTGTTTATTTCGAAACAATTTCAGACCATTTTCTATTTCACTTTCTCGATAGTCGGGTGAAATTAAAGTTTCACTTGTACATTTTCTATAAAATAGTGAATTAACTGAGTTGCCGATGTGAAGACAATGACTTTCAACTTTAATAAATATTGTCATGTTTCAGAACACATCTGTCCCAACTGTGGAAAAGTCTACAAGAATAAACATTCTTTGGCTAGACACTTGAGAATTGAATGTCTCAAATCGGGCAAATTTGTTTGTCAGTATTGTGATTTCCGAACCAAATACAGCTACTCCCTGAATGGACATATGCAAAGAAAACACAACACCATTCTGAGTTGAAATATCATGTCAGTAATTGAAATAAAAATCCAACAAGAATGTTAACTGACTTGTTTTTGAAAACCTTTCTAGTATATTTATTCATTTATTCAAATGGTTTATCTATTTAATGTCAATGATTCTACTCTGCCAGTCATTTTTATTATTTATTTTTAATTAGCATTTTTTTAGTTTTCAGGCCTATATAATAGGCCTTGTCCGTCGAAAAATTCATTTTTTCATAATAGATGATTTCATACGACAAAACAATCTAACACTCATAAGATCTATCTGGAATATTAATACAATTTTTTTTTCATAATACTGAAGAGATTCAACGGAGTTGCTTTCGGGATGAATTAGATTTTTTCTCAGAGAGAATAAAAGATAATCCTCTTGTAATATCATCATTCGTTTTGTAATCAAACCGAATTCAGTGGTACACAACTTTCCTCAAATCGATATGAAAAAAAGTAATGAACATTTACTAATGAAAATATTTTGTTCGATTGATGACCTTTTTATTTTGTAGAAACTCATATTGAATATAGGATAAAGAAAAAAATTTTGTTTGATTTCTACTGAGTTTTTTAGTTGTTACGACCGGTTTTTTGACCCACGAATGTTTTATCGTGAGTATGAATGTTTAATACACACAAGAATTATATTAACTTTTGTGGAAAGGTAAGATATGATAAATAACTGGCAAGATGTACTGTAGAAAAGACAAGATTTATTCTAACTGTACTGTTACAAGGTTTTGAATGTAATGAAATATGAATTGACAAATGCAAAAGTTCTTCCTAACTAGTTAGATGGGGTCAAAATGGTCATCATAAGAAAGGGAAAGGGACCGGATCAATTATAGATAGGAAGGGGTTATAATAGCAGGTAAGTCCTAAGGATAGGAGCACAAATACCAATAAAGGAATTTGAAATTTAGCTTTTTGGCAAATGAGTTTACAGGGAAATGTGCCTAGAATATAGGTAGGTAGGTATAGATATTCCGGAATATTGAATTTTATGAGGATAAATGGATTACAAAAGAAATATACATTAGAATGCCAACTGAAAAACCCAAATTTAGGGATTCCTGAGAATAATTCAAACCTAAGCAGATTAAACAAAATTGGTGAACGATACCTTAAATCTAAATAATGTAATGAACCAATCTGCTTTGTTGTAGAAACTTGAGCGTTAGCTAAAATACTAAGAATTCTATATTCACAATTCACTGCTTTAAAAAATTATATTGTGGATAGCAAAGCTTTGAGACGTAACGTGCCGCCACCCTTGAACTATCCAAGTTCAATAAAATAAGCTGGAGCCGTTAATCGAACGGTAAAGGACAAAGTTTTTTGATACAGTGCTTGTACTTGCCATTTTTATTTCTTAGAGTCACTACACGAACGATGCCGTCTTCTCCTGGATGGATTGCAGTGATTTTTCCAATGTACCAAACAAGTGGAGGAAGGTTGTCTTCATGGATCAAAACTAAGTCTCCAACTTGAATCCTGCTAGTTGAGTTAGAACGTTGATGAGAATTGATGAGGTTATTTAAATATTCCTTATGCCAGCGATCCCAAAAGTGCTGCTTTAATTTCTTTGCATGTTGCCAGGCAGACAATCGGTTGGATGGAGTGTCAGTGAAGTCGACCTCTGGACAGCTTGTCAAATGACTACCAGTGAGGAAGTGATCGGCGGTCAAAGGCAAAAGGTCGTTGGGTTCCGAGGATAAAGGGGATAAAGGACGAGAGTTCAATATCGCTTCGATCTCAATTATGTAAGTTTCTAATTGCTCATATGTAAGTAATGTATCTCCGACAGTGCGGATTAAATGTTTTTTTAATGATTTGACCGCAGCTTCACAAAGTCCTCCAAAATGAGGAGCTCTGGGTGGTATGAAATGCCAAGTGATTCTTTTATTATCAAAATATTGTTTCATAGTGTTAGTAATCGGCTGAATTGAATAAGGCTTGTAACTCACGTTCAGCGCCAACAAAGTTTGTGCCGTTATCAGAAAAGAATTCTGGAGACTTTCCTCTCCTAGCAAAAAGGCGCTTAATACTAGCCAATAAAGCTTCCGTAGTGAGATCGGAAACAAGCTCTAAATGGATAGCCTTGGTAA
>WOGR01002006.1:0-18413 GCA_015342045.1 Leptinotarsa lineolata | reverse complement strand
ATCGCAACGCCATCTAGTTGCTCATAGAAGTTTCCCCTCCATTGAAAGTAACTTTTTGTGAGAAATGCTCTAAAGAATCACTCGGGAACACGGGGGCTAACCCCCTAAGGGAGTCTGAGTCTGAGACCGATAGTCAGTACCCCGGGCTCTCCGACCTACTACTTGGCGAGACATCTGGCCTCGCTCCTACAACCTCATGTAGGAAAGACCAACTCCTACGTCAAAGATTCGACAAACTTCGTTGGTAAAATTAGGGGCTCAACGCTGGAGCTGACAGATATTCTGGTCAGCTTCGATGTGGTGTCCTTGTTTACCAATGTCCCACTGGAAGACTCTCTGAGGGGGTTAGCCCACGTTTATGCCATTTGCACACTATACATTATGTTTGAAATACGTTCGGCTACATAGTATCTTCACATCAGTTCAACTGGTACATCAAACTATTCTACAATGCCTTTTATGTAACAGTGGGTAATTACAAAACTTTATTAGATAAATGATCAATTCTGGTAACAGAGGTAGATTTCGAAGAGAAAATTACCATACAATATTACTTTTGAGAAAACAATCTAATAAATATGTTAATCATTGGCATTTATTGCCAAAACTCAATTATATAAATGATTATTTATGGCACAACAGGTAGATTTCGAAAAATACTATTGCAATATAACATCACTTTCATCATTAAAGTTTAAGAAAACAAATTTGACAATGGTGTTTGAATAACTCCTTGTTAGTCATTTGAAAAAAATTTGAATGTTTACGTCTAGTGAGATCTGAAGATTTCAGCAGGTTTAGTTTCATCCTTTATTTTCTGTATGCAATATACAACTGCAGAACCCCAGACAACAACAACCTGAAGCGAGTTCTCCAAAATAACTGAGAAATCTGAGAAAATATGGACGTCAACTAAACGGAACAAACTGTTCTTCTTGTAACATTGGAGCTCCTCACTACTTCTGATCCTGTTAACAAACCTAGAACACTAGTGAGAACTCCAATTAGAAATAATACACCGAACTTCCACTTGAACACTCTCATATTCTGATAATATTTCAAAAATCAACTGACTAAGGTACATTTTAAGAACTGTACTGATAGAAGGAACAAACATTATTGAATGAATAATCATTCCTATTTTCCTTTCGCTACCACCAATACCTTACATAACTCAAAAATACTCAAACTATCAAAAAAAAAAACAATGTGTCATCGAAATGTCTCATCGAATTCCTATTCACAGCCATCATTTACTTCCATCGTTGTCGTCGACAATGATGCCAGTTCACACTCGGCCATTCCTGACCAGATGATGACTGCTATATTTCAACTAAAAACAAAAAAATGTTCCGAAAGATTACATCATTTGTTCGAAGGAACCAGAACCCTTTTTTTCAGATATTCCATTCCTTCTAGTCAGTACTACAGCTTTGAAAGTGAAAGTCCCACCATCTTTGTATGGCACAGAAAGACGTTCCCGATGGCCAAACACGGCACAGGGACACGTTCTCGACGGCCTAACACGGCACAGGGTTTCGCCTCCGACGGCCCATCTCATTCTCCATCTTGTTCGTCAGTACCTATGGTTTCTAGGTAATATACTGGAGGTTCATCGTATCTCCCAACCTGTACATTTCCCTGTGGCATTCCTACCACATTGAGGTGGTGACCAATATTCTTCTCCATGCAAAACTCTAGGAACCTTTTCAATATTCATGCAGTACTTGGTTATCCTTCTATGATATTCTTTCATCTGATTTCAACGGATCATCTTGGAGTTAAGCAGCAAGAATCCAAGAATTCAAAAGTAACATCAATACTCAGAATGTTATCGGAACGCAGCTAAGTGCATCAACGTGCTCTGCCTTCGATCCAGGTAGATAAATATCTTAAATATCTAACTCTCTAACTTGTAACCACCATCTGCCAACTCTAGGTATCTTGATCTTTTCTGTGAATATAAATTGCACTAAGATCTGAAAAAACTCTAAACCGATAGCCGATAGAATACACTAGCTGAATAATTTGCGTCCCACTCCACAGTCGATTTACTGGGAAAGGCACCACCCATTATTCCCACACTAGAATCCACAATACCAAAAATCACTTTTGGACAACATCTAGTCTGGCGAATTTTGAAACAGCTTCATATCAACAAGGCGTCTGGTTTTGAAGAAGTGCCCGACGTGGTACTCAAAATATGCGCCAATGAACACGCACCGGTATTTCGCAGACTCTTCAACCTGTCTCAAAAGGAAGGGATTTTTCCTTCTTATTGGAAGATTGCTCGCGTTGGGCCTATTTCCAAAAACAGTAAGAAACATATTCCAAATGACTACAGATCAGTCGCTTTCTATCAGTGTTATCAAAAATGATAGAGTAAGATATAAACCACCATATCCTTGAATATTTGGAAGTATTTAACATCTCAAGCGATCATAAATATGGCTTTCTTAAAAAACGTTTCCTTCAAGTGACCGTCGATTGATAACTCTCGAATACTTCTATCCCTGGGGAGCACCATCGTTGATGGTGCTCCCCAGGGAGCCATATTGACACCAACCATTTTTTTATTTAGCTGGCTGTAGAAAGGTTGGGTTACAGAATCACTTCATTATTCATCAATTTATTGTAAATCAACGACTTATTGAAAAAAAAACAAGAATCCAATATATAGCTTTACTGACGACAGCAACGTCAGTTATTTCTGAAAATCTAGCGCTCACCATCCCAGAACCATAGTATAGACTCCCTAATAATATTGCTATCAAGAAGTTTTCGAGAGAGAACATATTTTTCTTGAATTGACATAAGATTGGGTATAGAGACATCAGTTTCTCAGATCTGCCTCTGATATGCATTTGATCAATAATGAAGAAGAAACTCGTTTGAAAGCTACGTGCTCACTATATTTTACAATAACCAAATCTTAAATGTTCAAATAATTGCAATTGATGATGATATCATATTGCCACAAACTGCTTTAACAATATTTAGATTTATTTGATCAAAGCACATTCGGATTCACGGATTGAGTAGTATTAACTTTTTTTCTTCTTTTTGTTGTTTCATTACGACTTATGCACTGTTGCTGAGGATATCCGACTCTTTTCAGTTTCTCAATGAATGATCGCCTTTACAGTTATAAGAACATTTGGATTATCAGTAATTTTTATTTAACTCTACCTTAATGCCTTTTGAAATGTCGTCTACATTTCTGTATCAGTAACAGTAAGAAACTTTCGATACACTAGAAATCTCAATGACATGATTTGTCATATTCTGTAGGCCTGTACTATTTGCATAATCCAGGTAATTACCTGGATATCCTATACTGACGGAAACTTAGGTACTCTAGCGGAAAGTTCAATAACGATTATGGATACCAACAATCGAAACGTCGTGAAAGATTTCGAATCATGTTAGACAATAGAAGTCCGAGCATTCGACACGGTTAATCGCAATTTTGTCTCCAAAAAAATCAACAACCTAGATCTATGTGGCCCAGTGAATGACTGGATAACATCCTTTCTGAATGGCAGGAAAATAATCGTGAGAATCGGTGAAACCAAATCAAAGGAATACGATTTAGATCTTAGAACACCACAGGGGAGTGTACTAGGTGCCTTGATTTTCCTAATGTATATCAATGACTTGCCCCATAACATAAAAAACGGTAGAGTATTCATGTATGCTGATGACACCTCCATTGTGGTATTGGGCCCTGATCTCCAAGTACTACATCAAAAAACTGACTCGATTCTGAAAGATTTTGCGGATTATTGCATACGAAACACACTCATAATAAATCATAGTAAAACAGTAATAATTGAGTTTCACACTAAACTTCTAATCTAACTTTCGAAATCAATAATGACATCTTTAAGACCTCCACCTCATCTAAATCCTTATGAACTCTAATAGATTGCAACTTAACATAGGAGGAACAAATACAAATGGTCTGTATAAAAATCAATAAAAGTTTTTACATTTTGGCAACGCTAAGAAATATATTGAACACAGATTCATTTTCACAGGTTTACTATGCATTTGTGTATGCCACAATTCCATACAATTTTATAGTATGGGATCAGGCTTCAGACATCACAAATATCTTTATTGCTCAAAAACGGATCATTAGGCTCATTTTTAACATTAATAGTCGTAAATCGTGCAAACAGATCTTCAAATCAAAACGGATCCTTACGGTAGCGTCAATTTATTTGTTGAAACTTTTAGCATATATTTTCAACAACAAACATTCATTTTCCATCAACAGTGACTTGCATTCCTACAACACTAGAAAAAAACAATATCAAACTGAACAGACCGAAACACTCATATTACAAAAAATCTCTCATTAATGCAGGCTGCCGTTTTTTCAACAGACTGCCACAAGAAATAAAAAACGCAGGATCCCCGGGTGTTTTAAAATGTAAACTTAAAGAGCTTCCAGTTGGAGAATGCTTTTACACTGTTGAGGAATTCGAATCTTTTCAGTCTTGATATAATATCAGAGGATTTCAAAATTTCAGTCAATCATTATTGTAATAACTTCTTATTCTTTTCGTAATTTTTGTATTTCGTCAACTGAATTTCATGTAGTACTGACTTGTCTTATCTATTGTTGTCGATAGTTGAAGAGACCAATAAATTTTTATTTTATTATATTTTAATAAAATTCCCCCTGAAACATTGTCAACCACTGTCAAACAAAAGTTCAATGTTATTGTTTCCTATACCCTCTACAATAGAATCAATATTCTCCTTACAGGTACTTGAATTCAGTTTTTTTATTTTAGCAAGTTTTTTAAAGACAATAATCACTTGGTGTTTGTCTCTTCTCAGGTGAAAAGTTTGCAGCTTCAATTAACAATCTTTTTCAAATTCAATGGAACTATAAAAAGTTCTGAAAGAGAATGTCTTCCTTTTTTTCACAAAGAAAACACTTGTTTGGACGAGTGGTATCGTTTACACGCATTTTCTGCTAGTTGCTAATTTGATAGTCGACAAATACTTTTCAGTTTATTTTATCTGCTTAACTTAGGGAATCAATAATTTGACATGCTGTACCAAATTCCGTAAACTACTGTAAATATTTCTACTTAAGTTCCTTTTGTGTAGTTATTTTTATCGGTTGATTTATTTTTTTGCAACCTCCTTACTTTCAACAAGGTCGATAATGAGAAAGATTTCCTGTATGATGGGGTAGAAATCCGCCGACACCATTTTTTGAAAATTTTTTTCGACATTGTGAATTTTCGCCTTTTCACAATTTCTCAGCTCCACGACTTTTATTCCGATGTGAACTTTGAATGAAAATAATTCACTAAACTTCTACTTTAACATCCTTATATTTTGCCTCTTCGAAAGTAGGATATCTTATGAATCTGCATTGTAACACATTCTTGAGCAGCAGACGCATAATCTGCATTAGAACAAGAAATAAACCCCCCTGAGTAAGTCATATCTTTTCTCTCAAATGATGATTCACCCAAACCAGTGGTGAAAAAGCCCTTCGACAATTTTGAGATACTGGAGAGAAAGCTAACGAAAGAGCTCTAAATTTCAAGAGTTTTCAATTGATACACAATTTTTTCTTCAAAAATATTACATTTTATACCTAAATTCACATTAATGAATACACAAAATTGAATATAAGACGCATTAAACAACGCTAATAATAACGAAAACGTTTTTTCATGTCACAAATCTATATTTGCTATCACAAGTATAGCTATATTTATAAAAAGATATAATAAAATCAATTATGGTAATTTCTCCTGTTCTCCAGAAGAAAACTGTTTCTATCGAGGTTGTTTAAACAGTTATACATCCACAGACATTATGTCCACATACTCCGAAAGAAGCATTCTGGTATTTCTGGCAATAGGAATCACAGTAATCCATAAATGGGCAAAGATCTGGCACGAAAGGAAGACAATTTTTACAGGCCACTGAAAAAACATTGAAATGCATTAAATTTTAAACAACTAGTGAATGAATATTGACTGTTTTGATTAAGATTCGAATATTACAAACATTCACAAGAAAAGTTCAACTATGGAGAATTCCCAACTGAATTTTTGTAATGAATGGAGATAATTGAGAATACAAACAATTAAAATATTTTTTTAATCAGGCGTTGGAGCAAAAAGGTTTTTAAACATTGTACAGACAAACAAACTTTTGAATGATATAAATGATGGAAAATAATATAAATTGATTATTGAAATCCAAATTATGCAACTATTTCATTTCTGAAAGCAGTAATATCAATCGGCTTCAATGAAGAATAGTTCATAGCAACTGAAAGTTATTAGCTTCAATCTGATTGCTTTAAAAAAATTTTGTTTTCAGATTTCTGAATTATTTTTTCGAAATCCTTATTTTATTGTTAGTACAAAAAAGTCGTTTACTGTTAACAACTTTTGCAATAGTTGTTTGTGAGCAGATTTGAGCTCCTCACATTTTTGTAGATATCACTAGGAATCCAATGAATACTTCAAACACAGTAACGAGAGGATCGATGAGTTTTAAAACATGTAAACTAGTCCATGTGGAAGGTTTCATTAATCGCTTAATAATCACAATACAATATTTAGTTGTTGTATAGAACGCATTCAGAATGATTTGTTATCGCTGGGAAGTCAAAATTTCATTCAACTACTGATATATACTTTTCTAAAGATGAAAACGCAACAATCTTCAGAATTGCCTGAAAGAATACTAGTTGAATTTTGTTTAGGTATATTAAATAAACTTATGCTAGATCGACCTGCGATGGGTATACTAAATAGACGAATTTGTGATGAAAATGGCTTATTTTTGGTGGATATAAAGTTTACAGTGCGGTAGATTATTGCGATGAAGTTTTTTTAAATAAATTACATAACAAGTTTTCGCGTGCATGAAGAAACATAAGTGATTCGATAATTTCTTGATAGTCTCATCCAAACCAGGTTTCATTAAAATTTGATAATAAGAAAAAGTTAGTTTTAATTCATACGAAAGATTTTGAGACATGAGTATGAAATTTTGAATTCGATTGAGAAGATCTGAATAATACCTAACCATATAGGTTAGGAATTATTCAGACTATAAACATTGCTACGAATCCCATGAATAGTTCTAGGCTGGGTCATGAATGCGCTGTTCGAATTCTACAGAAGAACCCTGAAAGTGTAATGCATCGTCCTTCGTAAAGAAGGCCAAAAGAGAACTGCCTCTCTTTCTTTGTAGATATACGGCAAGTCGAAACACCGCTGGGATCATCTGGTTGACTTAGAGTCAGAAATCGATATATTTTAGTGAACTGCCGTTGGCAACGTCAATCTTTGATATGCGTGATTCGGTTTTTTTTCCCATAAAGGAAGCCGTGGATTATTATTAGTGATCATGGGAAATTTTGTATGTTGAGTGACAAAATGTCTCAATCAGTGGTACGATTAATTTTGATCAAAGAATGGGACATGCTACCACATATAATATTATTGTAAATAAAGAGTATATTAGCTGGCTCATCAGCTCATCAATGTGGAACCTTTTGTGTCTATTCTACTATCAATATTCAGACATCTAATGGGGAAATTCAATGATTATAAATGACGAACGGTAGTCTCGTGGGTTGTGCCACACTTTCTCAGTCAAACGTTGTGTGAACCGGTGGTTCGAGCCGCAAGGCCGGACGATCGATTTTCACTTCCTATCCTCCAACCCGTGTTAGGAATCACACGTTGAAAGGTAAGATCTCGTTAGTCCTCAGCTCGCATAAATTTCTCAACTTCTGAGACTTGTCGTTCGTACGGGAGCAAAAGCTAATTAACGGAAAAATAGGTTTCAAACATTTTTTGAACAGATAAAAAGACAGAGATAGAGTTGGGTTTATTTAATAAGTCCTCAAACATTAGTTTGTTGTCACCTGTTAAACCTGGACCATTACCAATACTGTCATTAGCAATAATGGCCAAGGGCTTGAACATAACCAAATAACTTGTGTTGAGTAACATGTAGTAATGGGGAGTTTTTGATACTGCAATAAATTTTCTTCGTTTTATGCGATCAAATTTCAAGAAAGAATGAAATATATTTCACAAAAGCCCATTGATCTTGGCCACAATTTTCAAAAATATTCAAAAAATAATCATTTTTTACTATCAACAGATAATTTCATATTTCATACTAATCTTCAAACCAGAAAGTTGTAAATTTCGAACACATGCAATGAACTGTGTGGAATATTATTCCATGTTAACTCTCCCGCAATCTTACGTCGACCACAATGCTAGAGGAATATATCGATGACAGTCTGTCAAGCAAAATGTAGAACAAAGTGGAATATATGTTTCTTAAAAAAATAAAAAATTTAGTGAAAATTCAAGATAATGTATCTGCAATGGATATTTTAACTGTGGTATTGTCAATATGAATTGATGCAGTCGAAGTTGGCTATTGGGTGAAATATGTAGCTGAAAGTAAAAAAAAAATATTTTCAATCCGATTGTAAGAAAAGTATAGTATGCAACTCTTGCAGAACTGCAAGAGTTGCATACTATACTTTTTACGTTTTGCATAATATTCATCCATTTATAACGAGGAGGCTGCAGTGTTAACGACACGCGTCTAGAAATGAAAAATTGTTCATGGATAACAATATATTATTTCAGAATACGCGTATTCTATTTTAGTGTAAATGAGACGAAAATTCGTATTGAATTATTCAATTTCCCTTTACTTCACTTTCAAATAAGTTAGGAACATGAGGTTTTTTCTTGTGTTGAATCAACTTTTGTTACATCATTTGTGTGATGTGCTGTGATACGAAGTATATGAAATCGAACCCCATTTTATTGGAAGTAAAAATTGAAGTATGGACATTTATATTCAATCAGTTAGAGTTATTATATTTTTACGGTTCATTTTTTTCAGTTTCATTTTGTATAGCACTTTAGAATATGTCGATGTTTCATTCAATTTCAATGACTGTTACAAAAACTGGACATTTACAAATGAATTATTTTTACAATTCTTCTGAGTCTAGTGATTTCCATTCTAGTTTAAGGAAATGGATTAATAAATGGATAATTTATTTGGCTTTTCAGTTTTTAATTGATATAATGAATTGAAAATGAAGATAAATAAAAAATATCGATTAAACTTTTTTGGAAAAATCGGGATCAATTTCTGCAAAATAATTGATCAGCCTCACAAATGAACATAAATCTGGAGATACAGAAATGGAAACGACCAATAACTGATTATTTCCATATAGTTTTTCATAAAAACCATTCTATTTTTCCATTGTTTTTGGGAATATGAACCGTTTATCTACAAAAGTTCCAACGAAATTAAAAACTTTCAATAAAAATATTCACATTCCGAAAAACGTCAATTCGCAAATTACATGAAACGAGATTTTTGGGCCAGGTTTCAATATACTGTTCATTTCTCGTGTTTGTTGACCATTATTCGTTTTATTTCAAATATTTCCACGAAACCGTGAGGTATAACAGAAGAAAAATAGTTATCACTCCTAAAGGTGCCATTCACATATTGCCCGTACAAACGATAGTCAACAATTCCGAAAAATAACAATAGGTAGAGTACATTTTATCTCTTAGGGCCGGTTTATCAATCGCCAGCTAAGCTCATTTGACTAATGGTTTTGTCTTAGCTCCTAGTCAAACTGTTTTTCGTTATGTTACCATCAACTGGTAGCTAGAGTCTCAGTGACATAACAGTCGCCAGAAAGTGATAGTTTTTATTTAAGCTGACAGTTATATGGTCGCGCATGCGAAGGTAGGTTATTTATGTTTGTTATTGTTACAAGTAAAGACGTAATAGTTATAATTGTATTATTATGGAAGTTTTCCTTTTGTTAAATGATGAAGATGAGGATATAGTGGAGTTCATTGTTAATGAACGTAATGATGCTTTCAATAAGTTAGATAAGGTGGATTTTGTGAGAAGATTCAAATTGGAGAAAAATACATCATTCGTTTTTCATATGCCCTCGGAACTCAAAACTTCAGAAAAATTCCAATTCATAAAATTTAAAATAGTAAAGAAATATAGGTTATATTGTATGAATCAAGAACTGTTTGTTAGCAGTTGTCATTTTTGAAAATCAATCCTCCAATAGAAACAAGCCCCTGAAAATTTCACTTATGCCAACCTTAGTTAACTAACAGTTATTAAACATTAGTAGCCGTCAGGCTATGATAAACGATTTTATTAGTAACTGCAACATTGACTATTAGCTAAGCTCAGCTTTGAGATAGGTAACAGAAGCATTTGACTACGTATTGATAAACCGGCCCTTAGTCCACGAAACTGCACGATGATTATTTGCAGTTACCCATAAAAAATATTTTCAACCTCATACCTAAATATAGATGGCTGAAAATTTTCGATGTTCATTCATTATTTGGAGTAATCTTACATACGTTTCAATTGTCATCATATATTTGTTGGTTCACAGTTATCTTTCTTGTTCATTGTAATACTTATCTGATGAAAATATTTATTTTAACTTCTAAAACGCTGTAACATATAAATGATAACGATTGAATCTGCATCAATCTGAGTAACCTCTTAACAATATTCCATATGAGAGTATTTTATAGAATTCATTGTTCCTGTTTCAAATTTTTTATTTTTTGCCTTCCAATACCCAAAAATTGAAGAGGGCTATCGTTTCTGAATGGTATATCGCTTGTTCCAAAGACATATATTATATTTGATACCATTTGAATAATATTATGATAGCGGTATCACTTTTTGTCATCTTAAAGATGTTGTCTACTTTGAAACTTTCCAAAAACTCAATTAGAATCATTAATAAATCAACACATTTTCATTGCTTCAGAATACCGTTTCAAAACAAAGAAATAACCCGTATATATACGGGTCTGTACAAAAAAAATTGTTGAAAATCCATTTTTTCCGTTAATCAGCTGTCGCACTCCTACGAACGTCATCCCTCAGAAGTCGAAACTTGTGCTAGCTAAGGTCTAACAGGGCCTTACCTTTTAACGCGTTCATTTAACTTTATCTCCACCCTGCGTGGACTCTTTTTGACGATATCTGCATTTGAATACTTCAACTGATGATGTTAGATAAAATACTTTTTTCAGAATAGTTGACCTCTCAAAATATTTATGTTCATCAACTTGACTTTTTTTAAGAAAATGCTCAAGTTAGGAGCAGTATGAAAGAAGGATCTCTAGAGAAATAATGGTTTTGAAGATACTATCGTCACAATTTTCTTTAAAAATCATGAGAGAGCAATAAGTCCTACCGGACTTTGTATAAAAAGCATGATTTTCATATATCAATTAACAAATTTTGATATTATTTGCTAGATTCATTGTAAATTCACCAAAAAGTACAAAATATTTTTAAAAATATATCAACTCACTATCCGCCTTATCTTTAGCGCCTTGTTCATCTAAGGTGGCCCGCTGATATAGAGTGGACTACGGCCAATACTACAAAAAATACTGCAACACCTCTCATACTGAACTTTGGGATAAACAATAAATTCGATTGATATGGTACTCTATCCACGGCTGCCTTCAAATAACAGGCTATTTATGGGTTTTTCGTTAATATAGAGGCCAGTAATTATGCGACGTTTATCAGTTCAGTCATGTTTTTGATATCATAGGTAAGTGGCAAAAAGTTGTACAGATATCTTTTTCAAGATTTTATATGAATTTAATGGCCATTAGTATTCGTGAGTAGATGCATTGAATATTTGAGAAGGAGAATGAAAAACTTTCCAAATGCACCATTTATAAATACATTTTTCACAAAATTATCATTTGTGTATCAAAAATTCACAAAACTGATACCTATTGTTAGCCGCAATCTGACATAAACCTTCATGAAATCATAAGTTGATTTCGACAGTGGGGAAGTTTCACTGAATGGAAACCTAATGTGTTGTTCACTTTCAGGTTTTTCGCGGATATTTCCTGAAGAAAACAACCTCTTTTTTTTGATATATTGGAAAGAAAAACTAGATATCTTTCGTTTCTCTCAAATAAGTTCTGAGTTTATGATGTAGAACATCCGATATAGGTTAGGTTATGTTAGGTTAGACGTTATTTTAAATATTTGAGATGTAACGGGAAAATTATATAGGAGATTTTTTGTTGAGGAACTTATTGAAGTAAACAAAATACTCCAGGTTATTTTAAAGTCTTCCAAAAATTTTCGAAGTATTCTAGAGAAAACCTCAGTACAATTTTCGTTCATTTTCGAATATTTCATAAACTATTGAGATTATGAAAAATACTTCGTTTTCGTGATAATTTGAAAATTATAAATGTTTTCAAAGTGATTTCGATATATCCAACCATTCAAAGTGAAAATATTTATTATATTGTCAACTGTGGTGAAGCTTGAACTTTTCATTGAGATAGAACAAAGTCTCAAACAGGAGTCATCATGGAATTACTATTATAGTATGTATGCTATCTCCGGTACTGTTACTTTCATTTTAGGAACGAATTCACCACGCAAAACGAGGTACTTGAGATCGTCACTTCCACCGGCACATATAGTGATTTGAGAAGCTGACTATTGAAGAAGGCTCAATTCTGGTTACTGACACCTTCATAGTATGGAACCATGGAGGAACTAGATATCTTTTTGTAGCATTTCGACAACGTGAAACTTTCCATAGATAGATAGATATATTTATTTGACTGTTACACAATAAATTGACAGCATGTAATACAAAGAAAATAGTCATAGAGAGACGTGTAATATATGAACTGATAAAAAAAGTTTCACTTTTAGATTTGAAAGGACATTACAATATAACATAACGTACACATTAAAATATTGTTCACAAATATGTATATACAAGTTAATGCTTATTGCTTGAATATATTATAAATCAATAGATTATTATTTGTTTGAAAATTCATCAATACTATAAAAACAGTGGTCTAAAAGTATGTTTCTAAAAGCTCTTTTAGATTTAATATTATTCGGTGAACGAAAGTTATTGAGTTCGTTTTGGATTTAGTCAAACGAAATCGCGGAACCGCTATTTGATCAGCAGATCTAGTATCATGAGTGTGAATATCGGAGGTAAAAGGATAGTTTTCTTTATTTTCGTGTATTTCACAGATAGTTTGGAAAATATAAATACATGGAAGCGTCATTATTCTCAGTTTGATGAATGAATCACGGCAATGCTCTCTAGATCCTACTCCGGTTATCAGACGTATGGCCTTTTTTTGAGACCTGAAAATTTTTGCGGCATGGCAAATTTAAACAAACAGACGTTTGTTTAAATTTTTTCTGTATGCATATACCAATTAAGGGAGTCATCGATTGTAATACCAAAAAGTTTGCAATGTTCACCTGTTGTACAGTTGTTGTTACTTGAATTAATTGATTTTTGAGTCTTTTATTCATTTAATTGCAAGAAGTTGGCGGTGAACCAATTTTTAGCATTGTAAATGGATTCATCAGCCATTTTTAAAAGAGTAGATAAATTTGAAGAGGTGTTGATACAAGAAGTATCATCAGCAAAGAGAATAGTGGAAGTATTGATAGTAGTATGTATGCTGACAGATATCATTTATATATATGATAAACAATAACGGTCCAAGTACCCGAGCCTTGGGGAACTCCATATTTGGTGATTTCGAAAATCAGAAATATTTTTACCTATTTTTACTAGTTGTTGTCTATTAGTTAGATAGGATGATAATAGTTTTTGAGGTACACCCCTAATGCCGTAACACTCTATTAAGCAACGAAAGGTCATGTGAGACACAGTCGAACGCCTTGGACAAATCGCAAATATTGATAATTGCCTGTTGCTTGATCTAAAGACCCACGACAATGTCTCCAATGGCTCCGTAAAGCCCTAATTGTTGATTTGTTCTTCCGAAAACCATATTGGGTATTTGATATGAATTTATTTTTTTCGAAATAATCTGTCAGCCTATCTTTCAATAATACTTCCGTTATTTTTGAAAAAATATTTATGATTGAAATTGGTCGACAGTTGCTTAGAATATTTGTATCTTCTTTTTCAAATATTGGTAAGACTCTTGATATTTTAAATATGTCAGGAAAACCCTTGAAGTGGAACACTGATTGATTAGGAGTGTTAAGGGTTTAAGCAGAAGTTCAGATGTCTCCTTAATGAGCAATGTATTTAATTCGAAGGCATCTACTGCACTAGAATTTTTCAGTCGTTTGATAACTGAGATTACTTCAATTGGTGTGATTGGGGACAAAAAGAAACTGTGTTTATATGATGGTAATTTTCTCAAGATATCAGTAGGAGATGAATGGGGGTTTGGTAAAGTTTTGATAATGTGTTTTGCAACTGTACTAAAAAAATCAAGGAAGTCGTCAGGATTGTGATCTGAATAATCATTTTTATTGCCATTTTTACGGTATTCAAAATTCATGATTCTCCAGCTATCTTTAACTAGATTGGTAGATCTGGTGAGAAAGTTCTTATAGGCGACCCTTTTAGTTTTTGTAATCAAATTTCTGTAGTCGGTTTTCAGTTTTCTGTAAAATAACCAACATTCTGGATTTTTGGTACTATCGCAAATTATTTTGATAGATAATAAAATTTTCCGCTTTTCTTTCAAATCTTCGTTGAACCATTTTACTGGTGGCTTATTTGGGGACATCTTTCCAGGGGAAAACATTTTTGAACATGGTTATTATAAGTACTAACCAGCCAATCGGAAGATTTGTTTATATAATTTCCCAAAGATTCAAAAAGTAAATGCCAATTTGCTTTTTTCATCATGTCACTAAATATTGTTATTGATTTTTTCATCATTCTTCTTCTGTAGTCCACTGTTGTTTGCGATCCGTTAAAAGGGATGCTTATGTATTGTCCCATGTGGTCTGACAGACAAGAGTCATATATTACTACGGTACGATTTCCGTCTATATCTGTAATTATATTATCGATACATGTTGCAGATTGGCAGGTAACTCTTGTATCTTCTTGTATAGTAACTTCTAGATCAAACGATTTTAAGAGGGATAAAAACAGTAATAATTCAGAAGATTTTGATTTGAAATTAATACTGAAGTCACCAGTCAAAACTATTTTGGAATTTTCAGTTGAAATATTTGATAACAGTTCCTCAAGGTGATTAAGATAAAGATGAAAATCACCTGCACATGATCGATATGGAGTAATTTTTATGATTTTCGAACTGGCTGTTTCTAAGGCACAGAATTCTGATACCAATTCTTGGTTATAGGCTTTCGTTTCTATAGGTCGACATCTAATATTTGACTTTAAGAAAATGCAAATGCCTCCATGTTGATTTAAACTTCTGCAGTAATAGGAAGCCAAATAGTATTCCGCTATATTAACACTTTCCAAGTTGGATTCAGATTGCCAATGTTCGGACTAACACAAAACACTGATATTTTTGTTATTCAAGAAAAAATTGAGTTCATCTATTTTGTTTCCAAGACACTGAATATTCAGATGAAAAATAGTAACAGTGTTAACATTTTTGACAAGGATCTCGGAAGTTCTATTGGAGTTTATTGGAATGCCTTCGTTCTCTCTACAAATCTGTGAAAAAACCTATCGACCACTGTACCCTCGGGCCACACGGAAGGTGCCATCGCGGCCTCTAAGTTCCTCTTGTGTATGGTTACTTTAAATGCTGAGTAATACTGGGGATATTTAGATTTCATCTTTTCACAAACGGTCTCAGGAGACATTTCGTGCAGATATTCACTGAGCCCCTCGGATGTAGTATCTGGATGAAGTTTATAAACGTGCAGGAAAGCAAAACTCTCCATTGCTTTCAATTTGATTTTTGTGGAATCATTCAAACTACCAACAATAGTGGATTTGTTTATTTTTTTTCTGTTTAACGAGACTGAACCATCATGTTTTTCTGTAGTAGAGTTCAATTCGTTTGAAGTGCCATTTACAGACTCAAGGCCATTTGCAAGGTCTTGTTTTATTATTTTCTTGTTATTGGGTTTCGTATTTAATGAAGCATTCGCAGAATCATCTCTTGGGGAAGTAGTATAGGCACTCGAACCGGGTATTTGATATTCGATTTGTTAGCATGACCTTTAGGTTCTAGGTTTTGTTGTCTTGCATTCCTAGATCCACCGTTCGCAGATTGCAGTCTTTAACGATGAGATGGCTGTACTGCTTCATTTGAATGATCACTTTTCTGAATACCACTTTCACTAGCTGGTGGAGGTAAACTCATCTTTGTGCTTGTTTTCTTGACTGAAGGTGTCTCTGTTATAGATTTGTTTATTTTATTGATGAGAAAAATATGTTCTTCGAGAATATTTATTTTATCCTCAAGAGAAACAATATAAGTATTTTATTGTTTCATCAGCTCTTTTAGGTATATTATTTCCAACTTGCTGTTATCCTCGGTCAAGTCAATGGCAGTTGATGTATTTTCTTGTTCGGTTTCATCGGCCTTGGCGTTTATTGTATTCACATCATCACAAAACTTCACTGTCTTTTCGTCAATAAACAAAATGTTGTCCAGTTGCTTCAAACAATTTGGATGAGATATCGATTCACAATTCACACATCTTAGAATAGATTGTGGTATTTTTCTGCACCTTTTGCATGTTTTATTTGATGACCTTACTGATGCACCTTGTGCCGGCGCCATCCTGTAATAATTTCCATTTACAATGGAGGATCACAACGAATTACCATTTCAGATGTAATGATAAACAGGAACGACAGCAATTGGAAAACTTCTATATATACACAAAACCAATACATACAGGAAAGTACCTTTCTTACAAATCTAACTCCCACTACTCAACCGAGAGAAAAATCGTCAAAACTCTAATTGATCATGCATTCAGGCTCTGCAACATGAAGGTAAGTCTTGATGAGGCACTAGGCCACATCAGGAAAGATCTTCAGCAGAATGCTTACTCAAAAAAGCTGGTAGAAGAGAGTTTGGTTCAAAGACAACAAGAGCCTCACAAGGAAAAGAAGGAATCTACCACAACCTCTGGCGTAAAACGAATCTATTGAAATCATTTCTTCCACACCAGAACAAAAATAATTTCTTTTGTCGTACGTGAGCATTGTCAGAAGATGACTAAGTCTTATTCATCTCATGATGAAGCTGACTTAATTACCAAAACGCACGTCTGGTATAGGGAAGGTGTTCTCAATAGATGTATACAAGTTATGTTGGTTTGTTTTAATTTCATTTTGGTTGTTTGCACGAATATTTATCTGACAATAATTTGCTTCACAAATAGGCCAACATTTTTGTTCAATATTTGTGTTTTACCTAGATCATCCGAATAATTTAGCCCAGTAATTTACCATTCATCATTTTCATTCCTTTTTGTTCTTTTAGAGATTTCAAATCTGTTAACATAACACGGACTGTAGCTGCTCATCGTTTTGAGGTTCAACTCAGTACACATTGAACTCCACTGTTTGAGAACTCTTTCATTTGAAGAACAACGTTTATGTGGAACATACCTCCTGAGAAAGTTTTCTCAAATGATATTTTTTAAGAACGAAACACAAGCACTACAGGAAAATCTTTAAGGCGCTCTAAGTGTGGTGCTAGCAATCCAAAATGTAAATCGTTTTATTTCGGTATTATGTATCTATAACGAATCGAATGAAAATATGTTCTGGGATGTTATGTATAATTTTTATTCAGTTTTGAAATATTTGGTACTTATTTTTATCAACATATTCAGAATGTTAAAAATGTTTTCTTTTCGTATTATCACAAACAGAAAATTAACAAATATTTGAACATGGAAGTTATTGGTAATCCAATACAACGTTATTCTTAGGTCATATTAAAAACATCATTCCGAAAATGCAAAAAGGCTGAATATTTGGAGTCCCTATGAAACGGCTCATATATTATATGTTTATAACCGTCATTCGGAAGATGCTTATTTTGGGATATGTATATTATATTGTTTCCTCATAGGTATATTGAGTAATACATAACACATCGCAAACACATCTTATATTAGACCATTTTTCGTGAGTTTATGAAAATACATATTCACAGAATGCACGAAAGTATCAATAATAAGTCATCATACCATATATTCTAGACTCTATTACGATAGGTTGCCTTTTTATGTTTCGGGATTTGGCAACCCTAGTGTTGCGATCTGGCAACTGACAGCTCTATCGTAAAGTTGAACATTTTTGACATTTTGACATACGTTGTTTACAACAGAAATGAAAGTAAATCGTGAAAATTTTCGTGCGATTATTTTTTACAACTTTCGACGTGGATTAAATCAGCAACAGTGCATGGATGAACCTAATTCAATTTTTGGCGATGAAGCTCCATCAAGGACCAGTGTTTATCGATGGTATGGTGAATTCAATCGTGGTCGTAGTTCACTCCAAG